>CAJUYH010000676.1:0-11977 GCA_910591685.1 Galerucella tenella
TTTCACTTCTTCCAACTGCTACAAAAAGGTCCTCAATTGATCGAGCATAATTCAGCAAAAGACTAGTAAGTGACTTGTGAACAGCAATTAGGACTCCACCTCCTCGACTAAAAGCACTGGTGATAGCAGACCGATCCTTCTTATATACATTAAAGTTATCGAGTCCTAATTCACTATCGAGAAAATCATCGTTCAGCCATGTCTCCGTGAAAATAATAACGTCATAGAAACTGGTTGAGATACTGCGCTTCAATTTAGACAATTTTGTGCGCAAGCCTCTCACATTTTGGTAATAAATGGACAATTCACCATTGTTATTACTGTTTATAAGTTTTTTGAAACAATTTTAGGAACATTCTGAACATACCGTATTAGTAAATCCGTTTCACCTTGTTGTTGGCGTGCTTTAAGCTCATCGTTCAACTTTTTCCATTGATTCACCTGCATTGGAGTTCGATCAGTGTTAATAAAAAATCTTGTTCTTTCTGCAACACTTTCCACCACCATATGTAGAGGGGTGAGGTTGAGAATCACTTCCATGGCTGCCGTTGGGCATGTTCTCATTGCTCCTGTAATGCATATACAGTCTAGTCTTTGAATTTTGGAGAGGTTTTCTCTCGTCGTCAATAGGCTAGTTCTACTACTCGTCTTATCTAGTACACCGACAGATTAACAATGAAACAAAACACGGCACCCGATGGTTATTTAGTTAAAAGGAAGGTACACAGAGGCGTCGCGATCAATCTAACTGTTAGCAAAAATTACAATAACATTTATAAGAGCGGGGTGTTATTTGCACACCGCGCGAGCGCATAAGGAAAGAGCCTTTTGGAAGTTTTGGAAGAATTTATTCGATATTACTGATGATAATGTAAACTAGAAGCTGTAATAAAACCAATAAATTCAATTTCTACAACTTTTTTTTTGTATCTGCGACATAATTTTTGCAATTGAACAATTATATGTTCTTGGTTTGATGTGTGTTAGGGTGAGAGCACTGTACACGGTTCTGGAGGTACTGTATCTCCTTCTGCTGGGTCTATAACCATGGGACCTGCGTGCAGTCTTAATAGAGGCGGTAATCAGGCTTCGTTTCGATCTACTGTTTCGGACACAGAAGTGGAAACATTACAGGTAAGTTTAGATGTATCAAGACATCAGTAAGTTGATATTTTCATAGTTGATAGTGAAGTGTAGAAAAGTAGGAAGGGGGAAGTTGATTAGTTGAAAAATTGAGAAGTATGAAAGATCGACGACAAAACAAACGAGAATTCTTAGGAAAGAAGCAGGGAGAGAGAAAGAGGTACATGAGAGAATATGTTTTTACCTCTGACGATTTTTTTTTTAAAAACGTTCCTCTGTTTCTCATAACTATACCCCTAATCTTCATCTAATGAAAAAATTGAATTATATCGCAGATACAAGTAAACTAATTATATTGCAGTTTCCAAAAATACCAAAACAACGTACCTCAAGTGTTTGGTCGAGTAAATCATCGTTTAGCACCGGATTCAGGTATCACGGAGGAAATATAATCAATACCGTGACATCCACAAGTCCAGATGCCGTACGAACCTACTTATTCGAAGGACTCTTAGGAAAGGACAGATCTACGCTATGGGATCAAATGCAATTTTGGGAAGATGCGTTCTTGGACGCTGTTTCGCAAGAAAGAGACATGATTGGAATGGATCAGGTATTTCCTTTAGAATTATTAGGTAGAGTTATCGAATTGTCGATTGTATAATTTTCAGGGTCCACAAGAAATGATGGAACGTTATAAAAGTTTGAGTGATACCGAAAGGAAGAGGCTAGAACACGAAGAAGATAAATTATTAGCTACGCAATTATATAATTTAACTGCAATATTGGTAATGTTGAATTGTACTAAAGAAGAACTTAAAAGGAAGGTCAGAAGATTATTGGGAAAGAGTCATATTGGTTTGGTATACAGTCAAGAAGTTAATCAACTGTTAGATCAAATCACACATTTGGTGAGTTTATTTATTGAGAGACACTGTCACATTTTCAACTATTTCTTTTGACTTCTTAACGCGGAACAACAACCCTACCACATTTCAGACACACTTGGCTATGTAGCACTGTGGCTAACGTTGAACAGTAAGCCTCTTAGTCGACCAAAATAATGTGGGTTTTTTGGAAACCCAAGCTTGATATCTAATTCCGTACGTTGGCAACTACTTTTTACATTTGTTTTACATGACTAAGCTCACGAAACTGCTTTTCTACTTTTCGAATTGTTCCTTGGGATAAAGGCAGCAAATTTGGAAATTGTTTCCATTTGTTTTCGTGTGATTTCTCCATAACCATTTGTAGAATGGTTATTTTATGCATTTCTGTTAAATCCGATTCGTTCTGTCTTTCAAACCACTCACAAGCAGCATTTAGCTAGAGCTTCAGAATCTTCTGCGTGAGATGGTTCTTGACATACATCCCCAGTATCAGTCTCTTCTTCATCTTCTTTATCTTCTTCCTCGTTACATGTCTCGTTGCACCGTCAAAACATTAATCGGATGTTCGGTAATCAATGTTTGGATAATCAGGATTCTACTGTTTTTGAATGTTTTATATTTTTATCTAGAATGGAAACGATATCGACTTAAAACCTTTGGGATCGAGGCTTCTCCATCGACAAAGTTTCACCGTTCATCAAGGCACAGATTGTACGGGAGATCTTAGGTAAGTTATAACATATTTTAACATGACCTTTCTCAAGTTAAAACCTATTACAAACTCATCTTTATCGCACATGACTAGTTTTCAAAACTACTTTACTACCATAGTGGTTATCAGCACAGAAGACAATGTTTGTTTGAATTTATCTTTTTTTCAGGTTTATGGAGGTAAGAGATGATGGTCTAGTACTAAGATCAGTCAACGGTATTATTATAGAGCGATGGTGGTTTGAGAGGCTGGTTAATATGACATATAGCCCTAAAAATAAAGTGCTATGTCTTTGGAGAAGGAACGGTCAACAAACGCAGCTACATAAATACTACACGAAAAAGGTAACATCGTTTTTGTTGTTTATTTATTCTGTGCTTTCAATATTTGCAAAACAAATACATTAGTCTATTGGCAATATATTTTTTATCCAAAGAAGTTTACTGCCTTGAATTGGTACCTTCGAACACTCTTAGAGGAATAGGTGGAAGTTCCTAAGCTTTAATGAATTCATTCCTCAGTGCAATCAGTCCCAAAAATATTATCAATAATAGGAAGCATCGCCTCATTATTCTGCCAATGTCCAAATATATCTTAACCAAGTTTTTTTCGAAATTAGTATCTCGGTAGACAAGGACCCATTAAGTGACCACCAAGATCATCTGATTCAAGATAACAATTGTTTGTTAAGATGAAAATAATTGTATTTCATACTGTTTTGTATTTTATAGTGCAAGCAGCTTTACTACTGTGTCAAGGATGCAATGGAAAAAGGAGGAGTTGCAGGTACGGCACCAGAGCTGGGAGGAGAATTTCCTGTTCAGGATATGAGTACGGGAGAGGGTGGGTTGCTGCAAGTTTGCATGGAAGGTGTAGGGTTACTTTTTGCAAACAGCAAGGTATTTGTACAGTTTTATCTCATTTATTGGTAGTAATAATTACATTGTTGTTTTTAGAATTCGGTGCTCATCGATAGTAGAAACAGAAAATTAACTTTTCTTCGAAATTGAAAATGTTTCTTGGTATATTTTTAGGTGAAAACAAACCCCGCGATTTTTCCTGATAAATATTTAAATAGTAACAATAATATATTCACTATTCACCCTGTATATAAATATATAGAAGCTTTTGTATAAATAGCATCTATGAGCACCAATTTTTGTTATTTAAGATGTTACAAATATGAAGATTAAAATACTTTGTTGTATTTTGATTTTCATTATTTTCGTTAAATTTGTTACATGTCGTTTGATGCGCTAATGTGCATTTGTTCGCAAGGACCACTCAAACTTTCCTATTTGCTCCTATTTGCCACTCGCTCGGTCGCATTTTTTTTTACTGTTTTGCCGTCCAATTATTGGTGAAGTAGCAATTTCTACCTGTAAAATCTTTTAAGCAACCAATATACTAGTACCGTAATAATTCTTACTTAAAAAACAAACCTATTTTTATGCATACAGTGTATAGTAAAAATATTTTTAATAGTTTATTTCACGCCATTATTCGTCCAGATTTTTTTTATACCATACGAAGACTTTTTGGTGTACACTGTATTAAAGGATTTTAAATTTTATGAAAAACAAATACCGGTATTTTGCTTCAAAAATATTGACAATTATTTGTGAAATAGTTGAGGCTGCTACTGGATGAACATTCATACTAATTTTATGAAATGAAACAACTTAATATATGTTTTAATCAACACTATACAGGGTGTTGCCAGAGTAATTCGAAATATTTTTATTGTCGATTCGTCATTACTTCCTATAAACATGTGTGATAAGTTATGTCCTTAATTATATATAATGTGGTGACTTTTTTAATTAAGTGAAATTTATTTCGATCACAAGTAGTGACGCTACTGGTTTCCAGTATTGATAAGAAAGAACACGTCAGTGGCTTTTGGAACTTTGACAATTACTGTCAAGTCAGAAACCCAACGCAAACACAAACAAAAAGGAAGTTTGTATCAATTTATTTTTGTTGTAGCACCAGGTCTGTTTTCGTTTGTGTTCTCCTCCCAGCAGGTTTACGATGAATGAGCCAACTTCCATATCAGCAATTGATGGTTTCAGCTGACGCCATACTGTGGTGGATCGTGTGGATCGTATTGTAGTGCCATCTAGTGCGACACTTATCGAAAGTAGGCCTGAGGTAGAAAAATAGGTAACTACTAAGGGTAATTAATGTGACACCATCTACATTTTAATCGCTTAAAAATATCAATGTTGCCATGTTTCAATTATAAACAAACTAGATATTACAGTGTTCCTGTGGAAACCCGAGACACACCTTAAATATATTTGTGATAATAAAAGTGCAAAAGTTGTGTATTTTGTTTGTTTTAAGTTGAGAACATTATCTATTTATTGTTCGCCAATCGCCACAGTTCTATTATGGAGAAAGATAAGTGAGTGTCACAATACCAGCAATACCATGGTTTCAGTTTTCCAAAAGGGCCACGCGCTGGTAACATTGTGACACTTACTTATCTTTTTCCATAATAGAAGTGTGGCAAATAATAAATAATCATGTTTTTAAATTGAAACAAATAAAGTACACAATCGTAAGAAACCCTTTTTCCTAGTATATATTATATTAATAATTTTAAAATGTACACGGAAACATAATATTCATAATACCACAAACATATTTAAGGTGTGCGTCTTGGTTTTTTACAGGAACTCTGAAATATCTAGTTAGTTTATAATTGAAACATGGCAACATTGACATTATTAAGTGAGTTAAAAGTAGATAGCTGTACACTAATTACAGTTTCTTATTTCCCAGTTTTCTACCTTGTACCTACTTTCAATACGTGCCGCTAGAAACCACTACAATCGATCCACTGCAAAATGGCGTCATATAAAACCATCAATTACCTTTAATATTTATGCAACTCTTCAGATCGTTTTATTTCATTAAGAAAAGCATGAACTTACTGCACAATGAATGTTTTCAGGGCAAGGATTTGCTAAATGTCACTACCAACCGTCAAAACGTCAGTGCATGTAACAGTAATCGTTCCTCTTTGAGGAAAATTATGGCAAAATTATCGCACATTATCAATGATCTTGCTATATTATAGCCGATAATAAATTTGCTGACATCAGCGCCAGCTAACATTATCATTTTTGTGCTAACAAGTGCAATAAAGATTATGAAGGGGGGTTTGAAAATGCGAATATCTAGAAAACTGTAACTTTTGAGACTTATGATAGGTATACCTTTTTGTCGCAAAAATATTGTAGTTTTAATATATATAATAAATAGAGGGATACCGTTAACAATAAATAAGTTAATCGCATAATTACACCAACAAAATAGCTTTTGTGGAGCCCTCTAGAAAACACATCAAAATGAATAACATATTATGATTTTCCAGGCCTAAGTACCCCTATCTGCAAATTTTTACCTTTTAATATCAAAAATATTTCAATTTACTGAGGAAAAACATTTTTGACATTCCGACTTTGCCACCCTGTATCTTTTTTATCATCAATATTTTATTGAGAAAAGCTGCGCCAGATTTTTTTATTTTTAGGCCAAGAATCTTCCATTTTACTTTGGTCCATTACTTACGTACCACCCTGTATATGCCTATTATTTCCAATCTTAAAGAAACAAGTACTAGGAAAGTTGGGCTACAAGAAAATGTCCACAAAACTGTTCATACCTTATTACTATCCACCCTGTATGCAGTATTGCCAATGAATTATAGAAAAAATTGTAGACGATCCCAAAAATTTTGCTGCCATTGTCACCTGAACACAGCTCCATGGATTTTTGTGTATGGGGATATTTAAAATTACTCGTTCACACAATTCTGGATTTTTCGATCCATTAGACGACTAGCGGACTTTTTTATCTGAAAAGTACTCTTTCTCTATTAAATTTATGTATACTTTGGCAAGGCCGTGAAAGGAATGCAGTCGAAAACATTCGATATTGCCACGTTTAACTATGAAAAAGCTGAAGTGCTAAGTATGTAATGATAATAATTAGAAAATGGACTTTATATTATTAACAATATTAACAATGTGATTAAACGTTAATTCTTTAATGTGCTTGTTTCCTTGGATTTTTTCTATTAACATTATTTTTTCAATTTATGAATATTAAAAGATGAACACTTTTCCAAATTTGTTATAAGCTTCTTCAAGCTCTGGCAGCGTTGTACGAAAACCATAATTATCACACCCTCCGAATTACATAATTGGTGATTTTTATCGAAAGCTGACTTCTTATTGGCAAGCGCGTGCATGTGTTTTTCCCTCTCACTTCCTCAATTGACTGATATTGATTTATCCAGTGGCGTTGGTATTGTTAGTTACCTTTGTTTATTCAGTTTTTCTTGGTAAAATAGGTACCGTACGCCATTTGTACGTTTATGACAGATACCGCCATGTTTCCTCGCCTCTTACCGATGCCCCGTAGGTTCAGATAAACTTGCCAAACTATATATGTGTATTGAAATAATAAAAAAATGAGCATTCTGTATCTCATTAACGATAAAGCTCATCGCACATGTCTTAAAATTGAATGACAAATCGCTCACAGTAATATTTCATACTACTTTGGAAACATCCTGTATGTAAATATGAAAATGTATGTTATGATGGAACAAGATTGGATAGAGGATGGATCTCACTGCTTTGAAGGATCGCTACATGTTTTTGAGATACCGCATGCAAAACGATGTGTATCAAAAAAGTTTTTGAGAATTTTTGGATTATAAAAAAAATAATTCTATTAGATGCGGATACTATAAAATGGCTATTTTAGAGAGACACCTTTTCAGTTTAGAGAGATCCAGCAGTGCGGAAATGTATACGGCAAAGTATTAATTAATAGGGCAGGAATATATAGAGCCATGTTCATTGTTCGCTTTCGAACGCCTGATTTTTTGTGTACTGTTAGTAAGCGATATGAAGGGCCAAATTAAATCTCACATTGTTTTGAAAAGTTAATCAAACATTCATTCTAACGATATTTTACGTTTTTCGCTCATATTTTTTACCCTTGGATCTTATTCGCGTTCAAAAGACCTACAAAACTAGGATTTGTGCGAAAAAAATATTAATTAAATGAAAAGTTATGTTAAATGTTGAATAAACAATTTTAAAATGAGCTCCTATCACTGCGGCAATAGCAGCTACTGATTGAAAGAGCCTTGGTTATAAAATGGAATAACTCACACACTGAACAATTTTTTTCAACATGTATAATATCAAGACCTTTAATATGAAAAAACAAAATTTATTCAAGCCAATGGTTCAATAAAACTCAAAGTCCAAACCACAAAAATTTTTATTATAGTTTCCCAAAGGACACTTATGATGCTACTAGTTTCGGTACATTATTACCTTCATCAGGCTACAATAGAAAGAAATGGTACACTTAATATATAAAGATCTTATGAAATTATGTAAAGTCTAACTTTTTGGCAACAACCTAACGTTCTTTGAATTGTATGTTTCGTGCAGGTAACTAAATTTAATTTATTTTTTGATTACCCACTAATATAATTTGTATTATCAAACTTGTATTTCAAAACATTTTTCAAGTATGCCATAGTCGGTGTTAATTTTTTTAATGAAACACCCTGTATATTTGCATATTTTTGAAATCCTCTTGATGAACCGATTCCAACAAACTAAATAATGTATGGTCAATTATGAATTATACAGGGCGAAATGTTCCGTATTTCTGTAGTTATCCTGTCTTTGAGGTCTACAATGCTAGTTGGTTGTGTTGCATATACTTTGTTCATGAGATAACTCCACAGAAAAAATCTAACAGCGTAAGGTCTGGCGATCTAGCTGGCCACTTAATAGTAACTCTTCGTCCAATCCACTTATTGGGGAAGATTTCATCTAAATAAGTTCTTACCATTAAAGCATAATGGGGTGTTGCCCCGTCTTGCTGGAACCATTCGGTAAGCTAGGATCTATTGCGTTGGGATATAAGTTTGCCAACGCAGGAATAACTTCATTCCTAAGCATATTCAAATATTTTTCAGCTGTCAAATTTCCATCTATAAATATAGGACCAATAATATCTCGCCTATGATACCGGCCCAAACGTTCACCTTTTGAGGGTACTGAGTATGTGTCTCACGCATCCAATTAGGATTCTCTGCTGACCAATATCTACGGTTCTGTCGGTTTACCTCTCCATTCAATGTGAATGTTGATTCGTCAGAAAAAAGAATGGAACCAAAAGCTGTTTCTGTTTTCTGTTCAGCTTATTCATCAATCTTTCGCAGAAATCCATTCTACGATCTGGATCGTCTTCTGTTAACTCCTGTACAAAAGTTAATTAGTATGGATGAAGTTTTTCTTTATGAAGACACATTAAAACAGTTGTATGACTAACATTATTTTCACGGGCAATTTGACGTGTACTTGAAGTTGGATTCTCTTCGACAGTTAACAAAATATCCACTTTCACATCATCTTCAACGAAGTGTGGTTTTCTTTTCAATGGTTTGACATGTCCAAGTTCTCTGGGTTGTGCATGAATTTTAGACACAGTACTTTATGAAATATTAGGCAATTCGGGATACCTGTGATTAAATAAGTTTGCCACTTCAACTTGATTTCTTCAGTTATCCCCGTAACCGATCATCATTAAAATCTCAATTCGGTGAGTCTCAGTTAAATATTTCATTGTTATGTCCACAAGGAAAGAGTGTTTGACAAAGATTTTACTTTTTCAGTATAAACTGTCAACACATCCACAACTGACAGAATAAAAAACAATCCACATTATTTACCGATTTAAAACAATCCACATTATTTACCGATTTTGTCTAATTATTGGCGTTTTTAGGCAATTTTTAGGTATTTATGATAAAATTCATGGGCGTAGCGGGTTTTGTTTAATTTACAAATACGTCTAATAATAAGTTAGTTTAGATTTTTATAAATCCATATTTAGCTAATTTAAAAAAGTACCAAAATTTCAAGTGTTATAAATGATTAATTTTAAAATTTCACCCTGTATAATTCATAATTTACCATACATTATTTAGTTTGTTTGAATCGGTTCATTAAGAGGATTTCAAAAATAAGCAAATATACAGGGTGATTCATTAAAAAAACAACACCTACTATGGCATACTTGCGTGAATCACCCTGTACATTCACATTTATGTTTACATAACGTACAACTCAATTCAAAAGTTGACGTGTCTCGGCATTTTTTATAATTTTCTAAAATAATGACATAAAGAATTTTATTCCATACGTAGCTTCCACACTGTATATTAAGTGTACCATTTCTTTCTATTGTAGCCTGATGATGATAATAATGTACCGAAACTAGGACCATAATAAGTGTCCTTTGGGGAACTTTAATAAATTTATTGTGTTTTGGACTTTCAGTTTTATTGAACCATTGGTTTAAATTTCATAAAACTACATTTGAGATATGGATGAGCTCTTGGAGACAAAATTGTTAAGAAATAATTGTGTTACAGGCCGTGAAAGTGAAAGTAGCTCAGCTCAGAGTACCTCACTCGAGTTCTCCTCGACTTCTCCTCTACGCCTCCTCAAAAAAGATAGCGCTTATGTTACTTTTGATTTTGTTTTTTAAAGACAATTACCTTCCATCCAAACCTCCAATATTTCGAACAATGAAAGCTCTTTGTATTCCTATCTGATAATTTTTTTTTTCGTTACTCACACAAACTGTTCAACAATGGGCATTGGACTTTAACGGCTTGTAACTTCATTATTTCTTAACAAATACTAAATTTTCTTTCTTCATATGGAAAGTCTTTCCACCATCGTTAAAATGACAGTTTAAATTGACTTTTAAACAATGTTAGATTCACTTTGACACTTTACAAACTTCATAAAGTTTTGTACATCGTTTACTGTACTGTGAAAAATCATTTTCGGAATATATTTCCCGGTCTATTAATCAACGAATAATTTTTATCTAACAATTCTTAAAACTAGGTCAATTTTTTTTTTCTCTATTTTGTATCATGCATGCTGCTAGATGTGCAATGATGTTTTAGCTGTATTAATATTTTAAGTATATTATCTTCTTGAATGCTGAATGTATGGTTTTTGATATCATCTTTTCCATTTCTGGCAATTAAATGTTCTACTGAGTGGTCACGATTGCCGCTATATAACTATTTATATTCGGCAGAAGTTTTCCCAAAGATATCTGCTTAATAGGAACTTTTGAGATGGTCCTTTTGTCAAGTAAAGTACTAATCGTTTATTATTTTTTTTTTCTCCATATGTCCACGTCGGTACGTTGCTGCTGCTTGCAGGACTTTGAGGTATATACAAGAATAAATCTAGAGTTACTTATCGTTTAGTCTTAGTCGATAGTCTTTGTTTAGATTAGTTGCTTTCCTGTAGATTTCAGCTAATGCATCTTTCAGATTTTGTTCACAATTGGCACCACCGGGTTTCCTAAATCGACACGTTTGAAAAAAATTCAATCAGTTTTCTGCTTTATTTTGATTGAATTGCTATTAGCTCCCCAAGCTTATTCGTTACTATCTGTTCACGTTTTTACTTTTAAGTAATTAATCACTGCTCTTGAACAAAAATTCTTTTTGGTACATAAATATTAATAAAATTCAAGACAATAATAGATTGTTATTGAATATAGACAATATCAATTTAATATTAACGCGGAATTGATAGAAAAATTCATCACGGAATTAGGAAATAGTCATATTTTGATCATAATTCAAGCAAATATATTATATTGAAAATTGTAATAGTAATTTCTCATTTTACTATAAAATATTAAAAATACTCATATTATTTCATTACATAGCACCAATTATTATCTCATTATGATGATAGGCTCTAAATTGATGATAGCTTTTGAAAATTCTTCATTATTAAAATCATTTCATTATAGGTATGCATCATTACATTGGTAACCACCACCCATTTTATCTCGATGCAATCTCTAATCTAACTAGAATTTAAAACGTGTTATGCTATTACGATGTCAATCTCTATAATTGCTCTTAAACCTGAAAATGGTGATTTTGTTACGATGGTAGCTATCCCTTTCACCACTCATTTTATAACGATGGTATTCACTCATTTTACCGTATTCATCTTATTATGATGGTAACTTCTCATTTTATTGCGATTGGAAAACCATTATTTCACTTAAACTTGTAAATTGCCGTCTAATTACGACGGTAACTACTCAATTTACCATAGTGATCTTATTACGATGGTAACTACTCATTTTATTACAATGAGAACCCATAATTTCAATTAAACTTGGAAATTGCCGTCTA
>CAJUYH010000676.1:11987-26375 GCA_910591685.1 Galerucella tenella
TACAATGAGAACCCATAATTTCAATTAAACTTGGAAATTGCCGTCTAATAACGACAGTAACTATCATTTTACCATAGTCATCTTATAACGATGGTAACCACTCATTTTATTACGATGGGAGCCCATTATTTCACCTAAACTTGATAATTGCCGTCTAGTTACGACGGTAACTACTCATTTCACCATGGTCATCTTATTACGAAGGTAACCATTCATTTTATTACGATGTGAATTCATTATTTCACTTAAACCTTGGAATTGTCGTCTAATTACGACGGTAACCACTCATTTTATCACGATGTGAATTCGTAATTACACTTAAACTTGAAAATTGCCATCTTATTTCGGCGGTAACTACTCATTTTACCATAGTCATCTTATTACGATGGTAACCACTCATTTTATTACGATGGGAGCCCATTATTTCACTAAAACTTGGAAATTGCCATCTTATTTCGACGGTAACTACTCATTTTACCATGGTCATCTTTTTACGATGGTAACCACTCATTTTATTACGATGGGAGCCCATTATTTCACTTAAACTTGGAAATTGCCATCTTATTTCGACGGTAACTACTCAATTTACCATGGTCATCTTTTTACGATGGTAACCACTCATTTTATTACGATGGGAGCCCATTATTTCACTTAAACTTGGAAATTGCCATCTTATTTCGACGGTAACTACTCAATTTACCATAGTCATATTATCACCATGGTAACCACCCATTTTATTACGATGTGAATTTATTATTTTACCTAAACTTGGCAATTGCCATCTTATTCCGACGGTAACTACTTATTTTACCATGGTCATCGTATTACGATGGTAACCACTCATTTTATTACGATGGAAACCAATTATTTCCTCAACTTGGAAATTGACATCTTCACCACTTTACATTACAACTGGAGAATAAGTATCTTCTCACGATGGTACCCCTTCATTTTGTCAAAGTCATATTATAACGATGGTAAATGCCCAGATCTATCAACCGATTACCTTAATACAATAATAACCACTCATATTTTACATGAGGAGCGCTTATATAGCACACTATTTCTTTAATAAAGTTATACAAAACAGCACAGTTGAATATGATTAAATTTTTGGTGATGGTTTGAAAAAAAACGAGATTTTTATGTACCGAAAAATATTTTTATCCAACTGCTGATATTAGCGTAGTTAATAGCAACACCAATATATAAATTGTCGTAAAACGTGTCGTAAAAATTTATTTTTGTCTCACTCTTTAACTGTGTTCGATTCCACGTCTGTTTTATATAGCATTATAAAACTATTAATGATTTAACTCAAATTAGTGCTGCGCATATTTATATGTAGCCAAAGTAGCTGCTTATTTTTTGCGGATAACCTACCGCATGGTAACTAACTAAACATTTAAATTATTGCACCATATTTCCTACACTGTTCTTACACTTATACACGTCATATATACACTTTAATTAGGTATTACAAAACGTAGAATCATATCAACATTATCAAACCATCTCTAAAGTTGCCTAAGGCTCTGAGCATGATGGCTATTTATATTGCGCATGTATTTGATGCTTTAAATTCTTACTAGTTTTATCCAGTATACACGTAAAACTTTTATTTTGATTTTACAGTTTTTCGTACGGATAGTTCACATCAGGAAATGTTTCACGCAGAAGTCGAATATATTTGTTATAGAGGAATTTAGTAAGTGATTTATATATTTCACACTGGGCGTGTTTAATAATTTTGATTTTTATTATTTGCAGATCCAAAAACTCGACATGTTATCCAGAGGAGGTACAAGTCACCCATGGTGAGTAGCATAACCTTACTTTTTTCTCCCTAGATGTCTTGTGTAAAGTAGTATGTTAATTATAAAAAAAAGCAAGGGACAGTTAAATATGAATGCCAACAAGGCATTGAATCATAGTCCAGTAAATGAAGGAGGAAAAAAAGGAAAGTTAACATTAATGACGTCCTGTTTTCATCTTCCGGTTGGAAGTTGCATTTGGTACATCATTAAACATGAGACAAAGTTCTGCATGAAAACGCGTGCGAGGGCGGAGAAAATGGCCCCAAAAGACAAGGAAAATAGGTTTTCAGCCAATATCTCCTAAAATATGGCAGTTAGAGATTTTCGGTTCAGATAAAAATTGAAGTTCACGTCATTTTCTACAAAAATGGTCCTCATGATTTTTTTCGCAACATTAATATTTTCTGCAAAAAAATCGGGTTGTAATACCGGAAATTGTGAGACTTGTGAAATATGCAAGTTTTGTACAAAATTTGAGCTGGGGGGTGTTGGAAATCCATTATTTTCAATGTTTTGGATTGTGGAAACCAATTGTAGATGGCGCCACCACATTTTACAGATTGGGAAAATCCTCGGTGCCATAAATGAGAAACCCTGTAACCTAACACTTTTGATGGATATTTATGTTTCCGAGGGTCTTGTTTTCCTCTCAGATGAGGCCTCAAGATATATTTATTAGGAAAACGTGCTATAAGATTAATTCTAGCGAGATGGACCTCACCAGTAGACCTGAATCTAGCAACAATCAGCTTTGCACATGTGGCAAAACACTGAAGTTCATTGGGCTTTTGGTAAGGAAAACTGAAAATGCCTCAAGAGTGAAGAGTATTTACCCATAATACTCAGCAACAATTTCTTGCAGATTCTCCGAAAATTTTTGCAACCAGACTGATTAAGGTTTTTGGAATAACGAGTTATAAACGTTCTCCATGTTTCATTTATTATAGAAAAATATATTTTTTTTATTTATTTATCAACGGGAGAACCCAATATAATGATACAAGAATAATACATTATAGACTGAAATATTACATAGAAAATTTTTAACAAAAGTACAAGAGATTCGCGGGTTAATTGTCCGTGAATTGATGAAAAAAGTATATAAAAATACATTGCAATTATGACATAAATCTGTTCGTCACCAGTCATCATCTGATTCTTGGTCAAGAACTTCTTCTGGGTCTAGAGCTCCCTCTAGCTCTACCCCGTCAACAACTTCTTCTGAGTCTACAGTTTCCTCTAATTTTACCTTTTGGGATAACATATTATCGCTGTCTTCATAATTCGAACACTGGCGTGACTCACACGAACCACAAATAGATGAGCAGACGACACGAGCGCCACGTAGAGCACTCGCGCGGCGAACGACGGAGGAACGAAAGTAATAAATTATAGCGTATGCATTTAGATATACTGGTTTTTCCCCGGGGTATCAAAGGTATGACTTATATACATCGATGGAAAGGTGGGAATTCCCCCATTACACTAGTTAAGGTGTTAAAATGTTAGAAATAAAGAGCAGGGAGAAAAAACCACCAAAAAAAGTGCGTTTTTCCCTTGAGCCCGCGTTTTCTAATTTTATTGAAAAATGGACGACTTCGTCAAAAAAAGTAATTGCACAATCGAAAGGTAGACATTCTTAGCTTTCAAATGATGTATCATAGAGACCAATCGGATTATGTATAAATTTTTAATTGATGGTTGCACAAAATTTCCCCGCGATCCAAAAACAGCAAAAATTTGGGATTCAATAAACAACGATTAAATGAAAATTAAAAAAAATTAGGGTATAAAAATTTCAGGGATGACAAAGGACCTTATGAGGACCCATAATCAAGAAAATTTTGAGTAAATTAGTGCAATACAAAAAAAATAGGAACAAATTCCTGGCGAGGTCAAAATTGCCCGGGTGCAGAAAGTTTGACCCGTGTTCCGATATGGCCAAAAGAGTCAAGCGTGACTCAATTCACAGGGTATGATAGCAGCAGAATTCCTCTTTCACATGAATTTTGAATCATGAGAAAATATGCATTTTCCACAAAGTTATTGAATAATTTGTCCCCCCGCTGAAGTGTAAATACACGGACTGTGCTCTCCGGCATACAGCACAGAAGCTCATTATTCGAGGTGCGCTTGGTGCCGTTTTTCTCGAAATCGGTTAAATTTTCGAGAAAAATTATAACGATCATTTTTGTAGACAATTAACTGAACTTTAATTTTTATCCGCACCAAAAATCTCTAACTGCCATATTTTAGGAGATATTGACTGAAAACCTATTTTTCTGGTCTTTTGGGGCCATTTTCTCCGTCCTCGCACGCGTTTTCATGCAGAACTTTGTCTCATGTTTAATGAGGTACCAAATGTAACTTCCAACCGGAAGATGAAAATAAGGCGTAATTAATGTTAACTTATTTCCTTTATTTACTGGAATATCGAGTATGTAGATATTTTTGAGCATCCACAGCTTTCCATTAAACTCACACAATGGCATTGTTATAGTTCCAATGATATAGCGTAATTGTTCAGAAATTACAGTTAATGCATTATTAACTGGTGGCATAGTGTATTTAATCCTGATGGGAAAAATGAAAATGGCGTCTGCTATCACAGAGCTCATATCAATCAGTTGACAAAGCAGGAAATTGATTATCTGAACGCGACCAATGAACACCATAGCCAAACCGTTGAAATAGTATGGCTATTATAATTGAAAGTTTACGAACTTCATAAATACTTATACCGATTTTCACCTCCAACAGTTTCACACAACACTTCCTATTAATTATAGTAACCCATCATGGATCATGAAGGACCGTTTTATAAAAAAAATTATTGATTTCAATTATACATTTCACTATTTTATGTTTTTCTTACAATAACGATTAAAGACAAGACTTTGTGTCCATTATTGTAGCATCAACCAATAATTAATATTAGAAGAAGAAACTACCTAGCTGAAAGTATATAAAGCACTAATAAGCTCTAATCTCGCTTACAGAAGCTTTGTTCATATGTCTGCAACTGAATCTCATTTAAAAATCTTCAACTCGGTTCACAATACGGCCATCCGCCTATGCTTGGATGCGTTTCGATCAAGTCCCGCAGAAAGTCTTTGCCGCGAGACTGGTGAACCTCCGCTCTGGCTTAGACGGCATCTTCTTCTCTCCCATGCAGCCGCAATTTCCTCCAATACTTTTAATCCAGTGTATCTGTCAATAACATCAACTCATCATTTCCATGTTATTTAAACGCTCGCCCACTTCCATTAATCATCCAAACCTTAAACAAATAGATACACTTATCTAAAACCAGACCTCTCCCACTCTCCAAAACTCCACCTTGGTTGAAAATCCTTCCCCAATTTGATATTTCTCTCTGCAAATTTAACAAGGACAAAACCAGCTCTAATGCTTTACGGTCAGCTTTTCTTGAACTATTAAATTAAAATAATATAATATGGTTCTTTACATTGATGCCTCAAAGACTGAAGTTGGAGTTGGATGTTCTGTAACCCACGCACAAAAATACATCGGATCCTCATCCTCGTCAGTCTGTAGTGTCCATAGAGGCGAGCTATTCGCTATCTTACAAGCGTTTGAATCTGTGCAACGATACACAAATTTACAGACAGCTTTATACACAGATTCCTTCTCTGTATCTGTAGAGTGGGGAGGGTGAGTGTGTAGGCTCACAGCACTTAGGCCACATGTGACCCATTGTACATCCTCCCGAGGAGTTGTCCTCCTAGGTCATTGTCCATCCTGTCCTTCTCAGGAAGGTGGTCAGGTCACTAGGAGACATCTCCTTTATATCGGCAGGTGTAGGCCAAGACTCACCGAACACACACTCTCTTATTGACGATAACTCCGGACACTCGCATAAGACATGCCTGACAGTTTCATCTTCCTGTTCACACATCCTGCATAGAGGTGTGTCCACTAACCCCATAGTATGGAGGTGTTTCCTTAGTTGACAGTGACCAGTCAGAAATCCTACTGTTAAACGTAGGTTTTTCCTGGTCATCGCCAAATATTTCTTCGGCGCCAGCTTTCCAGGGTCGCCCAGGGTGATCCTGGCAAGACTGCATCCTTTGATTCCATCCCATCTCTTAAGGGATTGAGCATGGGTGTAACGTTTGGCTAGTTCCGCAATTGTCGAAGTCGTTAAGCCGTAGGTGTCACTGGGTCCTAGAATTTTCAGTCCAGCGGCTTCCCTGGCTAAAGAATCAGCAATGCGATTTCCTTTACTCCTGTCGTGCCCTTTAACCCACCTCAGGATAATATTGTTATCTGCCGAGGCGTCAGCTAAATCTTGGTGGCACTCTAGTACTAGCCTCGATATAACACGTTGTCTGTTCAAGGCTAATAGGGCTTGTCTACTATCAGTGCAGATTATCATGGTTTTGCCAGAAATTCCTCGTCTGGTTAGTTCTTTTGTGGCAATTGAGATACCAGCCAGTTCTGTTTGAACCACGCTGGTATTGTTTCCCATTCCCCACTTAATCTTGAGGCTCAGTGCTCTCGAGTAAACTCCACATCCTGAGCCTTCTTTCATTTTTGAACCATCTGTATAAATGCGTATTGCATTTGCAGCGTCTGGTTCTGTGTTCTGTTTTATTTGAATTTTGTAGGGTTTGTTAAACAGAAACCTGGGTTCAATTGCATCGTTGGCTGCCTGCAGCAGAGGTAGCGCAGTGAGCGCTTCCTGCCATAGGCTCAACCTCAATTGGCCCACTCCTACTTCGGGGTTTACACCAGCCGTGCGCAATCGTACCATGGCCATTAACGCAACCTCCTTGACGTGCAAGTCCAGAGGGGTCAGACCAGTAATTAGTTCCATTGCTGCGGTTGGTGTTGTTCTCATGGCTCCTGTGATGTTCAGACAAGCCATTCGCTGTATTTGATATAATTTTTGGATGGCCGTTGCTTGTAGAACTTTCGGTCCCCATGCAATTGCTCCATACGTTAACATGGGTCTTATTATTGCAGTGTAGATCCAGGTGACCACACGGGGTGACAGACCCCATGTGCGTCCCACTGTCCTCCGACACTGTTCATAAGCCACATATGCTCTTTTTGCTCTGTTGTGTAGATGAGAGTTCCATGTTAGTTTCCTGTCGAGGGTAATACCAAGGTATTTCACCTCTTCCGAAAAGTTTAGTTTGCTTTTGAAGATTTCGGGAGGTTTCAAACCCGATAAACTTCTTTTCCTGGTGAAAAGGACCATCTCAGTCTTTCTGGGATTGATCGAAAGTGAGTGTTCCTTACACCATTTTTCAATTAATTTAAGCCCATCCTGCGCTCTGTCGCACAGTGTGTTCACAAATTTGCCAGTCTGCAAGATAACTATGTCATCTGCGTATGCAATTGTGTAGAATCCATTGTTGTTGAGGTGATTAATCAGGGTGTCTAGGACTATGTTCCACAGAAGGGGTGATAAGACTCCTCCTTGTGGACATCCCCTCATGACCAGTCCTCTTACTGTGATGTCTTCTACATTGATACTTATTGCTCTACTAGAGAGCATCTTGAGTATCCATTCTCCTACTACCAGAGGTACATTCCTGGAGTTGAGTTGTTGGGTAATTGTTGGAAAGGTTGTTTTATCAAACGCTCCCTCAATATCTATGAATATACCCAGGGTGGATTCTTTGTTGTCCAATGATCTTTCGATTCTGCCGACCACTTGGTGAAGGGCCGAATCAGTGGACCTTCCCGGAGTATATGCATGCTGATTTGGATGAAGTGGGTTGTGAACTAGCACTTCATCTCTTATATACCGCTCGCATAACCTCTCCATCGTTTTTAAAAAGAACGATGTGAGACTAATTGGTCGGAATGCTTTTGGTAAGGTGTAGTCCATCCTACCTGGTTTGGGTATAAATACCACTCGTACTTCTCTCCACTTACTGGGAATATACCTCAGAGCTAAAGAGGCTCTGAAAATTCCAACCAGGTGCGGCATAAGAATATCCATTCCCCATTGAAGTAGGGCTGGTCTTATTCCGTCAGGTCCTGGTGACTTGAAGGGGGAGAAGCCCGATATGGCCCACCTTATCTTGTCCTCATCAATTACTGCACTAGCAGATTGCCAGTCGTATTGTGAGGGTGTTGTTGGTACTTCCGTCCAGTTTGACGTTCCAGGAAAGACAGAACCTGGGAAGTGAGTTTCCATAAGAATCTCAGCGCTCTCTTGAAGGTTGGCGGCCTTGTCGCCATTTTCCCTTGTCAGGATGCCGATACTCTTATGGTGGTCGTTTGAGAGTGCCTTCTGTAGCCTAGAAATTTGTGGGAAGTCTTCGACTGCCTCACAATAGGCTCTCCAGGCTTCTCTTTGCTTTTGTCTGCAGACTTTCTTGAACTCTTTGAGGTTGGCTTTATACATTCCCCAGTCCTCTTCGAGTTTTGTTCGTTTTGCCTTGTTAAAGGTCGTTCTCGCTGTCTTTCTGAGGTGTTCCAGTTCAGGGCACCACCAGGTATTGGTCGTGCCACCTGTCTGAACCATCCTCATAGGACAGGATTCCTTATAGGCAATGTCTATTTTGTTTTGGATAGATACTGTGTACCTTTCCAGTTCCTCATTATTGCTGGGAGTCAGGACCTCTGTTTCCCGCAGAGCACCTTCTAAGAGTCGATTGTAGAGAGCTACATCCGTCCTCTTCGGGTCACGGGATTTTACAGTGGTCCTGAGATCCTGGCTTACCGTATAGGTCAGCCAGCGGTGGTCTGACATAGAAATATGATCCGACACTTGCCAGTCCTGAATTTTGTTTGATATTTTGGCTGTCGCCAGCGTAATATCTATTAATGTTTGGCTACGGGCGTTAATAAATGTCGGCTCCGTGCCTCTGTTTAAGATTGTTAGATCTTTCCTAATTATATATTCATAAAGAGACTTACCTCGGGCGTTGATATCCTTGCTGCCCCAGCTCAAGTGGTGTGAGTTTGAGTCGCAACCCAATATCAGCTCCACTCTGTGGTTGAGGCAGTGATCCACTAGTACCTCCATCTCTTTAGTCGGTGGTAGGGTGGTTGCATCTGAAGGTAAGTACACCGATGCGAGTACCAACGCCGTATATTTGCCTCTTCCATCTGGACATTCCACTTTAACCGCAGTAAGGTCTGAGGTGCAGAATTGTGCCATCGGAGAGACTCTGTATTTCCTTGGGACGTAAATAGCTGTCCTAGGTTGCTGATTGCTTGGTAGGCTGAAAATTTGACCCGTTAGGCTACTGAAACCAGTAATTTTGGTCTTTATTATCCAGGGCTCCTGGATCAAAGCTATTGCATCCTCCAATACATCAAGGCGGCGACATAGTGTTGCCGTTGCCGCCTTTTTGTGTTGGAGGTTGCATTGTATAATATTCACCTTTTTTCCAACGTCCTTGCCCATGAGTAGGTTGCATGGAGTTGGATTCTCTTTAGAGGTCCATCTGCTCCTCCGCTAGGGGAGAGACGACCTCGTTGTCTTCGGGTGCCTCCTCCGTCAGGTCATCGACTGTTTCGACGTCCTTTTCGGGACCCATGGTGGCCTTGGGGTCAATGTCCACTTTATGTGGCTCGACTACCAAGGACCTCGGGTCTTCAGAGGTGCCCCCTGCTTCCTTCCTTGTTACCCTAATAGTCAATGAGGTGAACGCATAGCTCATCCTCATCGACTTCTTCTTGAGGACAGCCATATCCTCGTCTCCAATTCCGAAGACGAAGAGGTGTCCTTCTGGGTTCACCTTTACCTCATGGTGAAAAGTGCACCACCTTGCCACCGTCAGATCAGGGTTCTGCGCCCTAAGCCGACCAAGAACCCTCTCTTTTTCACCGGATGTCGTCTTATGGACGTCCTCCGGGATCCAGAGCGAGGCCTTGGTCAGCTTAGGGAGCCTGTCCACACTAACGATCGCCAGCGATGCCTCCTCCCACGGCTTGAGGTTTTTTGTGGCTTTTTTCAGCCACTCTAGCGTCCCGTCGTCATCGCAGACCACTCTGATGATTTCACCGGAGTATGTCCACGACTTAAACGTGGGCGCTTTGCTGTTGCTGCTGGAGGCGGAGAAGATAATCTTGTCCAGTTCCTCTAGCAGTTGATTTTTAATGATTCTTTCCCGTTCTGCGGTAACCTTACCGTACGGGTTAGTCTCATCTATAATAGCAACCTTGAGGTGTCTCAAGGCGGCATCCGAAAAGGTTTTGGAAGGCGCGGCTACATTTCTGTCGCCGCGCGGCTTCTTCAGCCTTCTTGGAGTCCCCTCCGTGGAGGTGCTCAAGTGAGGGCGCTTACCTGCAGGGGCAGCCGGTTCCTTGCCTTTATTCAAAGCGGAGCTCTTGGCGCCGGCCGCAGGAAGTGCCTTTGTTGTTGGAGGTGGAGTGGGGGAAGAGGGGGGTGCACTTGTAGCTGCTGCCACCCCTGATTCCTTCGCTCTCTTCCTCCTCTTGGCTTCGGCGCCGCAAATGCGCTTTCGCCTAGGCCTTTGTGTTGTATCACGAGGTGATCTTCCATGTCCAGCCTCATTCTGTGCAGTATTTTGGGGTGGACATTTCTGTTCATCCCCAGCTACTGCTTTTGATTGAGGTGAGCACTTCTGTCCAGCCTCGGGATTTGTTTTTAATTTGTGTTCGTACATGTGTGTTCCCACGAGTAGCAAGGGAAGGGTTGGTCACCTCTGGCAGAGCCCCGCATTACCAGAGGAAGGCTAATTACAATGGGGTTCCGCCCGGTTCCCCAAGGGGATCGTTAGTGACCGCATATCACCCTGCGGCCATTCAGCTGTCAGCACGATTCCTTACACCTTAGCTTGGGTAGGCTGGTCCGCGGTGGCATGTTTCGCAAAGGCTTTTGGGGAGGTTTAGCTCCCCTCACCCTACTTATTTCTGCCACTGACCAAGGGACCGGCGACGCAGTCCCTTGGCCGTTCCCCTATCCGCCACCTGGGGACGCGCCCGATAGATAGCCCAACCCACGGGACACAGATTCCTTATCCTCTATACATTCGATAAAAAACGAATTTACCAGCCATCCTATGGCCCAAGATATACATAACAGGTATGAACTGCTTAGGATTGAAAACATAACAGTCATCATTATATGGGTTCCTTCCCACGTCGGGATAATAGGTAACGAAAAAGCTGATTGCCTTGCAAAAGAAGCCTCTCATCATTGATCTACCTGGAGAAGTAAAAAGTTATTTTAAAAAACTAAATTTAATCACCTGGCAAAATCACTGGAATCAAGTAACTTCAATGCTACGTAACATTCAACCAACAGTGAACCAATCTACCTACTTTGGATTATCCAGACGAAACATGGCTATTGTTCGTAGATTACGTATTGGCCACTCTCGACTTACACATGGATATACATCCCCTCCCCCATCTTTTGAACGGCTACACTTACATTAATAAAATTTGAAAGTTGAAAATAAAGTGTTGTAAACTTCTCTACGAACGGTAACAGGTGACGTAATAATAATAGATGACGTCGCAGTGCCACTCTGGCCAATAATTTTAAATAGGACCTCTTGGCAATAATATCTCGTTTGAAAGGCATTGACATTGGCTACATAGCCATATTAATTTTGTTTGGGTTTAAACTTATTTTGACGGATAAATTAAATAAATACCAAAATTATTGAAATTATTTTTTCAAATTTAATTAATGAAATATCAACAATGGATTCTTATAGCAAGTGTTCGAAATGTGCTCCGTCTACTTCCTGACAGTGATATATCTTATTAGTAAACTCTTGTCGTACTCGTTCGAATGAGTCAGCTGAAATAGCATTGCATTCTTCAATAATTCTTTCTTTCAAAACGCCAATGCTTTCTGGTGCCGTAGTATAAACTTTGGATTTCAAGTACCCGCATAGAAAAAATCTAATGGTGTCAGATCTGGTGACCGACGTGGCCATTCTATAGGACCTCGCCGGCCGATCCATCTACCTCGAAATTCTTCATCCAGGTAACGTCTTACTGCACCATAATAATGTGCAGGAGCACCATCTTGTTGAAATGTTATTTCCAGATGGCCGAATTCATCTGGATTATCTTCCAGAATTTCAAGAATTAACGACTCAATTGCATTTTGTAACATCTCTAGATACACTTCACCGCTTAAATTTGAATTCAGGAAAACAGGACCAACTATGTGGTTTCCCAAAATACCTGCCCAAACATTGACTTTTTCTGGAAATTGGGTATGTTGTTCACGAAAGGTGTGAGGATTTGTGTCACTTCAATACCTTAAAATTTGTGTATTCACATTTCCATTGAGGCAAAAAGTACTTTCGTCTCTAAAACAAATTGTTTTTGTGTAATGTGGGTTTTGACTAATTTTATTTATCATACATTCACAGAATTCGAGTCTTCTGTCGGGGTCGTCATCCGAAAGGTGGTGCACCATTTTTAACTTGTATGGATGAAATTTATTTTTAGCCAACACTCTCGGTACTGTACTTTTACTTACTTCACAGATTGACGCAATATTAGTTGAAGAGGAAGTAGGGTTTACTACCATTTCAGCAACTATATTAATTTTTTTATCATCACTTAATGTTGGTCGACCATATCGTTTGGCATCTTGAACACTACCTGTTGCTCCAAACTTGTGAAGAAGCTCCCTCAAATAAGTTCTCGAGATAGGGCGATCTGGGTATCTCTCATTGAATAAACGTTCCACTTCATGGAGATTCTTTCTAGATTCACAAATTATTAAGATAGCTGCTACTTTGTCGGCTTGAGTACGTACCATTTTGCCTATGTAAACTTTTCAACGTCTTGTTAAACAATAATAAAATTAAATATTTAAGCTATTTAAGCTAAAAACGTCAAGTTTTTTGACAACTAACCAGAGGCGGACTAAAAAATCTCCAATATTTAAATGTGAAATAATAATTTTGGTATTTATTAATTTATCCGTCAAAATTAGTTTAAACCCAAACAAAATTGATATGGCCATGTAGCCAATGTCAATGCCTTTCAAACGAGATATCACTTGCCATGAGGTCCTATTTAAAATTATTGGCCAGAGTGGCACTGTGACATCATCTATTACTTTTACGTCACCTGTTACCATTCTTAAAGAAGTTTACAACACTTTATTTTCCCCCTCAAAATTTTACTAATGTAAGTGTAGCCGCTCAAAAGATACGAGGGGGGAGGGGACTTTTAAATAGCACTGTATAATGACATCATCTTCTCTTCCAAAAATGCCAATATTTTCACACGAAGCTAACAATAAAACATATCCTCTTTGAGTGCACACATTTCGTCATGAGACGCCAATAGCTCGGTATAAAACCCAACATAGAAGACATCCTGAATAACAAAAGCCAAGTGGATAAGGTGATCCAGTTTCTGGAGGAAGATCAGCTCATAAACAAGATATAATACCACTTCCTCCATTTACTGATTACAACAATTGTTTTTCATTTGTCAATCTATGTTATATCATATATTTGTAACTCGTGCTAATGGCCATAGCTGTCACATGCACGATAAGCTGAATAAAAAAAATATTAATCACCTTTATCAAAAATTCAATACCTGTTGCACGCTGTTTTCTGTATAAATTTCACCTAATTTATTGTTTTAGTTTGCATGATTCTTTTGTTGATTGTAGGCTAACCATATATTGCATAATTTCCATAGGATATTATCTATTTGCATGGCACAACAAATTGCTGATTGTTGTATCTAACACTTGCAGCAGATTTTAAAAGTAAGAAACCTTTTATTTTTTAGTAGGTTATTGTATAGAGTGAAAAAAGCTTAGTTCAGTTCGGCATACGATTTACACAAGTACTATAAGGATAATATGAACAAGAATCATAGATAAAACATACTTATAGATGGGAAACTGACAAGCAGTCCCATGAAGGCCATGAATGATACTATGAACAGTTGGAATGCGAAAAAAACAGTGATAAAGTTGAAGTAGAAGAGCAATGAACACGCGCCCACCGGTTTTGGTAGAGGGGACAGAGCGAACAATTCTTTTCTCATTCAAGAAAAATTGCTCATATTATTCTTGAGACATTGCGTGGAGTAGTAGAACTAGCCCATTGACGACGAAAGAAAACCGCTCCAAAATTCAAAGACTAGCCTGTATATGCATTACAGGAGCAATGAGAACATGCCCAACGGCAGCCATGGAGGTGATTCTCAACCTTACTCCTCCACATATAGTGGTGGAAAGCATTGCAGAACGAACAAGATACAGACTAAATAGAGAAGAAATCATTAAAAAAACCACCTCCTTATTTCTTAGAAATCAGACAACCTGGGACATGCCACATGACGGTATGATGAAAAAGTATAACTTTTCAAAGAAATTCGTTACGGAATTAAGCAGCAAGAAGGAATGGGATCCAAATACCATTACCAGACTTGGGAAGAATACCATTCAATGGTACCCAGACGGCTCAAAAGCAATAGAAGGAACTGGGATAGGAGTGTTCGGGCTAGGAACCAAACAATCTGAAAGCTTGGGAAAAACCCTAAAAATTTTTTAAGTGGAAATCCACGCCATAAGAAAGTGCGCCCAGTTCAATATTGATAAAGGATACAGAAGACAAAGGAT
>CAJUYH010000676.1:26385-41872 GCA_910591685.1 Galerucella tenella
CTAGGCGAGAACAATATAGTCACCTTACTATGGATTCCAGGACACACTGGGATAGAAAGAAATGAAATAGCAGATGAACTAGCAAATAGGGCGACTGAAATACCTTTCTGGGGGCCTGAACCCTTTTGCGGAATCAGCCCAATGTAAATAAGTAAAGGCGAGAAAAAGAGAAGATCTGACCATTGGAAAGATTTAGTAGGGCTTATACAATCAAATACTCTTCTGGGTGACTACAACCTGTTGAGATCAAATGAATGCATAAGTCAAAGTAAAACTGCGCTAAGAGTTTTAACAGGGATCCTAACGGGACATTGTCGCCTGAATGGGCACCTGAAAAAGCTCAAAATAGTGGAGGAAGAAGAATGCAGATTTGTGGCATGGAAAAAGAAACCTCCATTCACATATTTTCCAACTGCACAGCACTTCAGAATCCTAGAGCACAGCACTTGGGAGATTACTGGATAGAAGAGGAACATTTACCTAAGTTGAAGCCTGCAGATATCCTAAAATTCCTCCGGGAGATAGGACTAAAGGAGCTACTAGTTTCTGAGACTCTCCTCAAAAACTAAGTAGAAGTACATCCTTTCCGTACTTGTGTTAATCGTATGCCGAACTAAAGTTTTTTGCAATCTGTAAAAATACTTCACTTGCGGTTAATTTCCAAAATTATCCTCGGCTTATACTACGTATTTTTTATATTTTTCAGGCTGACCAAATCTGCTACTCCGTACTGTGTGTCTTTTCTTACGTAGCTGCTGGAAGTGACAAGACAAAAGCCATTAAGAAACCTGTAGATGCAACGCATTTCGATATAGCTGCTTGCCTCAAAGTATCGAGTCCTGCTGAAGCTTCTCCTGCGTCTACTCACATGACCATTGTGCCTCCTCCATCAAGCCCCGAACCAGGATCAGTTACTCCTATCGGCGGTCCTCCGAAATATCCACCACCAGCGTTACCTCCTGGAGTACCTCCACCTGCTCCTCCACCTGGTGTGAAAACAATTCAATCGCAATTGTCGCTACCTACTAGTAGACCTCCTCCGATTCCTAGTAGAAAGATTCAATCCAGACAAATGAGCGTTTCCTCTCAACCTCCACAGCCTCCTCCTAGACCAAAGTGACATTATAAACGATATTCTCTACCATTTATTTATGGAGCGGATTGTAAAGGGCCATCTTGTCTTCCCTGGGTGTGATCTTTATTGGTTCAGTATTATTTATCAGTTGTGAAAAAAAATTAGCTAGCGAAATATATTGTTTTAATTAAATTAAAATGTTACGGAATTTTCTTCTTTAAAAGGTAAATGCTTATGGGGTTTGATAGCTAAAGTGTTTTTGATGGGTTATATATAAAAAATTACAAAATCTGAAGACGTGGTGAATGGAAAGGAAGAGTAGGAAGTGTAATGTTACACTGTTGCATGTGGAAGTTGAGAGAATATATTATTTGGTTTTAGCGGCTGTGACTAAAGTAAAGGTAGCTTTTTTCTCATAGGAAATGGTGCTTTTTAAAGAAGACAATTATAGATATTGTAAATTTTATCGATATATTTTAAATTATATTTTTTTTTATAAAAAATGTTAAAGATTAATGAATGTTTAGGCACAATGGGTTTGGAGGTTTCAAAAAGTTTCCATATATGGGGCTTACAATTTAATTTGGTCTGGTATTAATTTGAAAAAGAATCTTGGCGGTTGAAATTTCTCAAAAAACGAGTGTTTTTATTGACGCTTAGTTAAAAAGTTAAATATTGAAATAGACTATATTGCTCATATTTGTAAAATTTTTTCAAATTGGCACTTTAAATCTGTTTACACACTTATTCAACTTTTCAATTTTTTTGCCTCAAAATACTTGTCCTCTACTATTTAAACACAATATTCATGCATTTTTTTGTTTGCAATTCAATAAAATTATCTAAAATATATTGAGTATAAACACATTATGGGGGTTGTTCTGTAACTATCCCTTTGAAATTTAGAGGCCGCTTAAAAATAAGTTTTAAACGAGCCTTTGAAAATATTTTAATTAAAATGCTACTCTGTAAGTTCACCTACATTTTAAAACAAAACTTATTTATTTTAATGTGTTCCTATAAAAATTTCAAGTAAAGTACCTATCTGGTAACAGCGCTGTTGTCATTTAATAGCTTAGCTAGAGACCAGTTTAATAAAAAAGAAGCGAAAGTTGATGAAGATAGAAGAAGAACATTTGTATTTGATGGTAAACTAACCCACAAATCAATCTACATAACGATGGCTTGAGTGCAAAACGTCGTAGCCCAACAAATATTCAAAAAAACTGATTTTGGCGCTCAAAGCTCAAAACTCAAAGCATTGAGTTGACCTTCACATTCTGGCAAATCATCTTAAGCCACAGCTACCATTTTACGCGCTAAAACATAAAGTTCTATCGAAACCAGGAGGTTTTTGTTTTCACTGAACAATTGTAGTTATTGGGGATACGACGTTTTGCACTTGAATAAATTACTTGGTATTTGAAAGGGATCATTCAA
The DNA here is from genome assembly GCA_910591685.1 of Galerucella tenella. NCBI lineage: Eukaryota > Metazoa > Arthropoda > Insecta > Coleoptera > Chrysomelidae > Galerucella > Galerucella tenella. Next base: position 28,901 of record CAJUYH010000676.1, read on the forward strand.
GTCACTAATACTTCTTTGTTTTAATCTGAACTCTGCCCTAAAATAATATATAAACATTGTTAACTCAAACCGTTTCAAATATAACCTAACAATTTTTCTCACCTTTCGTATTTTGCAAGTAATTTCTCAATCAATGCTTCACCAGCAACATCTACATACGCCATTCTTGTTATTATTTAAAGGCACTCTTTAACATCCCTTCAAAAATAATAGTATTAACAAGCCATTTTAAAGGAATCCTTTAAAATTTTCAGGGAAATTTTAGCGAATACTGATTTGATTCTGGCATCAGTTTAATTTTCAACGGCCTCTAAATTTTAGAGGAAGAGCTAGAGAATAGGCCTCTATGTGAGTTTTAACCGTTAAGACTTTTTATCTACTAGACAAACGCTTTGGCTATAAAACCGTTCTCTACAATCGAGTCAACTCACTCCACCCACACGAACTTTTAAAATCCAAAGTTAAGGCTACATATATTTTTAAATGCTGAACTGCTACACAATCATTCAAGGCTATTCTCTAAGTAAAGTGGTTATCGCAGTTGTTAACCATAGCAACTTTCGATAATGACTTTAGTAACCACTTGCGAAATTTTAGTATTCACGGTTGGCAACTGTTGTTATGATATCAACTTGATAACAATCCCCAAGACTCATACGTAAAAATGGACGTGGCAGCGCCGCAAAATAGTTCTAATGTGCGGAAAATAGGTCGTTCCTTTGCTTTGACAGAGTAAACAAATATAAACTTAAAATATTTTTGTGGTTGTTTATTTTTTCGGTGAAGCTAAATTGAAATTATGGAGGGAAAGTAAGTAACTTCATCTTCTGTATTTGGAAACCTTATTTGCCTAGAAAAAATTTGTTCACAAATAGTTCCAGTAACAAATGTCACAATTCTACTAACTGATGCTTGGCTTGCTGGAAAATGTGAAGTTGTACCAACGGTGGCTTGGTAGCATCAATGAGCAGAAAGAACTAAATGAACTAGCAGACCACATTAAAGTAAGATTAGTGTGGGTGCCGGGTCATAACGGTATCTCTGGAAATAAACAATGTGCCACCTCAATTATATGGCACACATCCGATGGACCTATATCGTCTAATTAAAGGTACGGGGATAACTGGATGGGTGGACATAATGTGGGAGTAGAGTACAATAAGCCAATAGGCTGCAGTGCTACCGGCATCAGAACGGCTTCCAAAACACACACAAAAAATCAATGTTCATACAAATTTAGAGTGAGTAATACTTTCAAATGATTGGGAATATGTGTTGTCCGTTGTCCATCAGGTAGAAAGTGATTTAATTCATTTATGAGTTCCAAAGCTATCTTCATTCAGTCTACACAAATTTTGAAATGATTATCTGACAATTCAAAACGATTACTAGAATCTCTCAAGTATCTTCTTTCAGTTCTTAAATTTTCTTTAAAAAAGTAACCATATTTATTGAAATCTTGACAAATGTCTAGCAGCACACATATTGAATGAATAAAAAGTCTACATGTACTAAAAATCCCATTCTGATTAATTTAAAATATTTAACTGTTCACATAAATAAAAAACATTCCAATAAGTGTCAGCAGTTGCCAGTGAACCACTTCTCATAGCCACTTGTCATTATGCATAGCAACTCTTATAGCGACTTTACTTAAATAGTGAATACCAATTTTGCGCTAAGCAACTAACCTTGAACATAACGACAACTTACAGTTGCTATCCATAACAACTTTGCTTAGTGAATAGCCCGTGAATAGTCGTGGACAAAGTATAGTATTCAACTAGCATATAATGAGTTATTCTCCATTCAGGTAATTCGTATCGTGTAAACATACATATGATATGTCTTGTTGTCGCAATTTCTGTTTAATTTATTTGCCCTTTTTTCTACATCTATTACTCATAATTTAATCCGAGATTATAGTGGTTATTATGACCGGTACATTGCGAATTCTAATCGCGCAGAAATTGCGGTAACAATAATAACAGCAAGATGCATATGTCACTTTCAATCATTGGGTTAGTATACAGTGTGCGTAAGTTGCTTCCGAACCTTACACCTTACACAAGTACGACAGAGAAACAGCTGAATGAGAGAGAAAGATAATTATACGCGGTCATCGAATGGTCATCGACGCGTGTATTTAATTCCAGTTAGGGTGTGGTTCTATGTCCGATAGTGAACGAATGCTCATTGCCCTACTATTTCAACCGCTATTGCCAGAAGCGCAGATTAATTTGTACAAATGATATTTTTCTCTCGTTTTCGTTGACTTTTTTCCGAAGTCATGCACAATAGCTAAAACAAAACACTTTCACTTGGCAACACTGTGTTTTACAGATAGAATTCACATTTAAACTGCTATTCCTAGGTCTTTTCGCTACAAACGTTGATCACGTTGGAAGCGCATGCCATTGTATTTGAAAATAAAACATTCACAATTATATGGTTTTAAATGAAACTAACTGTTTTTAAAAATGACTCCACAATATATTTGTAAAAATCTGTAAATTGCAAGTAAATTGACAATTGTTTCGATATAAATATCATAAACTAGCAGCATACAATTCGATGATTCATAGAGCATTTTCGGTTCCTATGAACAAATTTAATTTTGATAGAGAAATTAATACAATTAAACAAATAGCCACATCCAATGGTTATCCTTTACATTTAATAAATAAATTACTTAATAAAAAAGAGAAAAAGATGGCGTTACAACTAATATTTCCTAAACAAACTAAAGAAGTAACAAATTACAAAACCATCACTTATGCTGGTAATATTTCCAATAATATTTCAAAGATAATATCTTCAGCAACAAATACAACAATTTCTTTTAAAACAGAAAACAATGTAGGTAGAAATTTGCTAAATGTAAAAACAAAAATAACCCCATTAAGAAAATCTGGGATATACAAACTTAAATGTCCGGATTGTAATGCTGTCTATCTTGGTCAAACCAGTCGTAATTTTGAAATTAGGTACAATGAACACTTACGAGCATACAGATTAAAACAACCAGATAAATCACATTATGCAAAACACCTACTTGACACTAAACATTCAGTAACACCTAACACAGAACCAGAAATACTACATGTTTGTGATAAGAAGCAAGAACTGGACTTCCTCGAAGAATTAGAAATTAGAAGACACTTAACAGACCCACAATATGAAGTCCTCAATGAACAGCTGAATCTAGGAAGTTCTCCGTTATTAAACTGTCTTCTTAAGTAATAATTGTAAAGATCAGCAGATATAGTTTTCCTGGTTTCCTATATCATTGCACAGTTATACTGATCTTAAATGGGACAAAGATATCCAGAATATCCCCATAGGGCTAATAATATCAAAGCTACTATTTGTAAAATCTTCTTCTTTTTTCTATTCATATATATTATATTAAGTCAATCACTAGATAGGGCACTATTTGGACTAGCCAAATATATATCAAGTATACATCATGTCAAAAGTAACTTCTGTCATTCTGATGATGATATTTATATCGAAACAATTGTCAATTTACTTGCAATTTACAGATTTTTACAAATATATTGTGGAGTCATTTTTAAAAACAGTTAGTTTCATTTAAAACCATATGATGAGTAGATTCCACGAAGTGAGGGTTTATACAGTTAACTCAATTTACAATTATGCCTTCATTAACATACTTAACCTGCGAAAAAGTGCAAATTGTAAGATGGTATTTTGGAGGTCATTCGACTAATGAAATCGTTAATTTGTTTATTGTGGCATTTGAAAATCGCCCAATTCCTTCAAAGTCAACAATTGTGAAAATAATTAGTAATTTACGTAAGTTACGTAATAACGATTGTATTTTTATATTTCTTTAACGTCCTCACTCCTTACGTCTTGGGAGCATACTGAATTACCATTTTACCATTTACCACCACCAACTAGTTAAAATAGGAGGGCAATGAGCAGTCGGGCACTCTCGGGAATAAGCTTACGCCCCCTAAGGTGAAACAAAGTGATGATTGTGCACAATTATTCTTCCTCTCTCTTTCATATATCCTTGTCGTACTTGTGTAATTCGTACCTAGGTTCCAAAGCAGATTTCCCATGCTGTATAAGAAGAGACGCCGTTGCATTACACAAGTAGGTGTGTATTAATAACGGGATCACTAGGCGGAGTTTATTCCAGCACCCATATGGGTTGTGTTCAGTTAAAGTCTTGCCCTGTATGTTGTATTTACTTATTCATGAAATGATGTTGTCTTTTCTACGCAAAATGTGCCACAGAAACTTTCTGCAGAGGAAGACATTATTCAGTTTTTTTATACAACAATACAAACAAAGTCAGAAAAATACTTAACTATTTGAACCAGTTTATTTATACGGGCTTAGTACTATAAACGGTGCATACGGCCATAAAATAAACAAAAATATGTCATAAAATTAAAAATTAAGTGATCCATGAACTGTGGAATTAAACCAGCACCAGTATGGCGGACCTTCCAGTCACAAAATGTCGCCTCAATTATCTACAAACTCAATGCTTTTAACATTGTTTTTAAAAGTTATAACTATTACAGATGTTATTTGCTACGTCATTTTCACGATCTCTAAGTGAAAATTATCATATCAAAAGAAATTCATCATCATTAAATTTATGCTATTTCTTCCTCAGTATTTTAAATGTGAGTATTTTTTAAATTAGAAATTATTGATATGAGAAGAAGAAAATGTAACCTCAACGTTTTAAGTAAAAGTTTTTAGCTTGAGTGGATAAGAGATGCGAGCTCTGAGAAACTATCCCCACTTTTCTCACCTTTCTGTACTTGGAAAATGAAAAATTAATTTCAATAACTCGACAGATGAAAAAAGAGGGTGTGTTATGGGTTCACTTCGTAGGGAGTTGCATATCGAGCGCGCCAACGCATGCGCAGGTTTGTTGTGATATATCTAAAGGTTGGTGTGGAATGATAGGTATTTTTAGTGTTTCGTGAAACTAAATGTCAATATATCTTTTACATCTTCTTTTCTTCTTAAACCTTGGTCAAAATTTGTGCCTAGCCTGAATTTACACTAGGGACGTAATAATATAAAAGGCGGATTTTGAAAATATGACGCGCTGTAACTTGTTTCTTTAGAATTAACTATCTGTTATGCATAAACAAGAATGTTCACCCTATAAGATTCTGGTAGTAGTGAAAATGTGATTGAAACTTGAACTTAAACTTCCAAATGAATACTAAGTTTTATTATACTTTTTACGGACAACTCAGATTGAATACTAAGAGGAAGCAATATTTTCTTTAAAATTCTATCATATCGTGTGAATTGTTAATATTATTATTAGCAGTCCCCTGGGTAGATTATACCTAACCTATAAATGAATCTAAAAAATTTCGAGTAAGCATGAATATCCTAATAAATATTGTGCCTCAATTATAGTTTCTATGTATAAAAGTGTTCTGTATATATACCTTTATTTTTTTTTGAAAAGATATCATAATTTTAGTAAGCAATACTAGTCACTTTTGTTGTTGAATTATTTGATAGAAACGCTTGAAATGTAATGACGTTTTACAAGTTAATAAAATTTTAAAAAGAATCAATTTTCTTTATTTAAAAACCTTATAGACTTTCACAAATGAAAAACGAGTGGATAGAACCTAAAAAGATCCTGATTCCATAATGACGATGAGTGGAGACTGATTTATTAAAAATGTTGAAAAAGTGAGTTGGATAATTTTGCGGAAAAATCCACTTTTCCGCACTCTAGTACGGAAAGTAGGTTTGTTAAGTTAGTATACTGACATCTTAATATTTAAAATATATATTTGTATGGCGGTAGTTTACCAAATTACTGAAAAATTGAGGAATTTATCAGAATTTTGCTATAATTTTAAATAAAAAGGAACGTATAATTCAATAATTTTTAATGGCCTTCTTATAAGCCTTGTCAAATTTAATAATAGATGTTTCTTCATGCTAACTTTTGGGCTTTTTCCATATGCTAGTAGAAAAAATAGTGTACCTAACACGTGCGTAAAGTGACTTTTCCGCGAGCGATTGCTGGCCGAACTCCGCTAAAGCATCGCTCGGCCATCTGCAAGAGAGTGCGGAAAAGTATAACTTTCCTCACTAGTTAGGTAATAGTAGTTTGTGCAACTAGTGCGAAAAGTGATTTGCGTACAAGTTGTACACAATATTTTTTCTACAACCACATCTATTAATGAAAGAAATAAAGTAATTTATATAGTTATTTTATTTAAACTTGATCAAACATGAAAATAAATGAGAAAGATCAGTTGAATTGTGAAATTTGAACAATTTTGTTTTATACATATTATTATTATTCTAATCTATGTTTCAATTCATAAAATAATGCTTCATAAGTAAATTTTTTTTTAATTAATAAATTAAAATAAATAATGATATGAATAGTTTACTTACTTTTAGTCTACATTTAAAAATTGTACACTAATAAAAAATTCACTATCAGGTTGAAATGTTAAAAAAAGTTTACAGGTCATAGGTAGTTTTGTTTGTCATCTCGGTGCGGAAAAGTGCCATAGCGTGTACTTTTCGCATTACTTTTCCAACGGTTATCAAAAGAATTGAGAAAAGGCCTGCTCTGCGTATAAAAATTTGTGTAGAAAAGCGTGGTTGTAGGAAAACTACTATTTTATACAGGGTGTCCACGGTTGGAGTATCCTATAGGTCAAAAATGTTTAAATATTAATTTTGTGAAAAATGTTATTCCTGACAAAAAGTTTTGCTTGTTCTGAAACCCCATAAAATAGAATAAAATTCAAGTTTTTCAAAACCCATCTCATTTTACGGCCAGTTTTATGAAAAACCTGGAGTCTGACTTTCTGATATTTCTTCACATATCTCGGGAACCTTAAGGTTTGCAAGGTTCTAGCCTACGCCATTCGATCCAGAATTGAATTTTCTATAAAAAGACGAATTTTGCACATTGAAAAACCTTAGATATGGATTTTATTATTTTTAGGTTTTGAAAAGTCCAAACCGAAACTTATACTAATTCGCGAAGACTAATAATTTTCAAAATTCCTTTTTTATAGAAAATTCAATTCTGAATCGAATGGCGTAGACTAGAACCTTGCAAACCTTAAGGTTCCCGAGATATTAGCCAATATGTGAAGATATGTCAAAAAGTCAGACTCCAGGTTTTCATAAAACTGGCCATAAAATGAGACGGGTTTTGAAAAACTTGAATTTCATTCCATTTCATGGGGTTTCAGAACAAGCAGAACTTTTTATCATGAATATTTTTCACTAAAGTAATATTTAAAAAGTTTCACCTATAGGATACTCCATCCGTGGACACGCTGTATGAGAAACTATTTTTTAATTCTATAATTTTCTCAATAAATCAACACAAGTGAATTTTTTTATTGTTCTCATCAGTATTCTACAACACAATTATTATGTATAATGATATCGAAGAAACTTACCTTAAACCAAATTTAACACCAGCCACACCAAATACTTACTTTTTCCTTGAAATTTGCTAAAAACATGCATGAAAGGTAACCTAATAAAAATAAACAAACTCTCCATTTACATAACCTAAAATAATTCACAACGTTGTCCCTACTACTACTATTACTAAATGTGCAGGCGAGCCTTGTCCTGGACAACTCAAACCAAGGTTCCGGCACTGAGGCCACTGGCGGGCCCATTGCGCCATTCCTGCTACCTAGACATCCATGAAGCCGAGCCCTTCAATAAAGGCCACAACCTTTTTCAATGGATGTCTGCTTGTGACTCCAGGGGCCATAACAGGGACTCCGAAGATTCGCCTGCGTAGTACAGCCCAGTGTGGACACTCTAAGAGAACATGGACTGACGTTTCGTCAGTCATGCCGCAACCCCTACATAGGGAACTTTCCTCTACTCCTAAGTTGTGGAGGTGTTTCCTCATATAGCAGTGCCCTGTTAGGAGTCCTGCTATCTTCCTTAGCCTACTCCTTGGTAGTTCAGTAGCTGCCCTGGCGTGTCCATCAGTCCATCCCTTCAGTAGACGTTTGGATTGTCTAGGACCCTGCAGAGCATTCCAATGAGCGAGGTGCTGATTCCTCAGCCACTTCTCCGTCTCCTTGCGTATTTTTTGTTTTGTTAGGCCCAGGGTCGGGCCCGGGCCGCAGAAAGGAGCTGCCGCCCCTTCCGCAGCCAGTGCATCCGCCATCTCGTTGCCTTCAAAGTTAGAGTGGGCTGGAATCCATTCTAGCCGCACCACGTTCCGCCTTGCAAGATTAGCAAGTCGTTCTCGACATTCGTTAGCAAGTCCTGAGCTGCTGGTATACCCACTCAGGGCTTCAATTGCTGCCTGACTGTCGGAGTATATGGTTATGCGTCGATCCACATAACCTCTGTCTAGGTTTATCTGCGCACATTCCAAGATAGCATATATCTCGGCCTGATATGCAGATACACCATCACCCAATGGTACACAAACTTGTGTTCTTGGGTTCCTGGAGTAAATTCCAGCCCCTGCTCTATCACCGGAGCATGAGCCATCTTGTGTACCAGACGGTCTCATTAGGCTGTGTATTCCTCTCTTTTTCCCAGGACTCTCTATCCAAGATCATGGCCCTGTATGGGGTAGCGAAGTAGTACTTACGCAGGCATTCATCAGCCGCTCGTTGTCCTTACTCTAAAAAAATTTGATCCTCCTTTAGCTATACTTGCACCACCAATTCATCCATTTTCGACAATCTACTTTTCTTGAATTCAATTCAGGTCTTCATGTTAAATCAGCTACTCGGCCAACTTCTATTACATTAATTTTTAACAACCCACACCCTAACCCTTTTCTAATTTCAAACAATGTTAATCTTTCTTTGAGTTTTAATCATTCATTTTTCTCCGATTGGCAGCAAATATTAATTTTGCTGACACATATCAATCAGCAAAGTATTACTTTTCCTGCCTAGGCAGCAAAGTGGGTACTTTTCTGCCTAGGCAGCAAAGTGATTATACTCAATTGGAATAAAACATTTGACGTAAACATTTATTAGCAATTATTACATAACACTTTTAACAAGAATTTAAAAACATATGTTTAGTTGTTATTAACATTGATGGTAAAATTACTACAATTTTGAACGAATAGGCCACCTTTTCTTTTCTCAGATAATTTGCAAATACAATATCCTCCTATACCATTATGAACAATCGGAGAAAAAATTATATGTTTAACTCGGCAGCAAAGTAGATTGACTGCCTTAGCTGAATTCCTAGCTTCGGTAGTCAATCTACTACTTTGCTGCCTAGTTAAACAAATAACTATTTCATGAGTAATGTTTACAATTTGACTACTGTCATTTATGAAAACCAAGGTTAAATGGTATTTAACACCATGACGTTTTTTCACCATCTGTCACGTTTCCCGTTAATATTTCAATTAAACGTCAAATATTATTGTTATATTTTCCTATTTCTTTGTTTATTCGATAAGCGAAAAACAGTTGTGTGTCACACATGCAGGAAACGATTTAGCAGCCCTTAATTATCAGCTATCTAATAGTCTCGGACTGCAAAAGCTCATTTACTACCTTTGTAACACAATATTATATTACAATATGATCAGATGAGAAGACTATTCCTATTTCCCCGACTATTCATATACCTGCAAAGTTCGCTATTATTGCTGCACTTGCCCCATATTCGAGCCCGGATTTACGTACAGAGCTAGGTTGTACCGTGTTGTACGCATGAATTTATATAAAAGAAATATGTATAGGTATGAGTGGAATTGGAGCTCCCTATATATAAATACTTCATTACTAAAATCCATTTTCTTTTCCTCTGTACAAAGCTCTCGATATTATCTTCACGTATTTACGAGTCTACTGACGAAAATTCTAATTTTGGATGGTTTTGCGACTGTAAGCTGGATTTGGAAAAAAACTAGCGCATGCGATTTTACTCTTTTACTCTATAGGATGAATGGTTTCTTTAAAATATGATTTTCTTGAAATATTTGAATTATTTTGTTGTTAAATACAAGAATTTGGTAAAATAAAAAATAAAAAAAAGCTTTTAGAGGGCGCACTGTCTAAAAGCTTGACTCGCAAGTATCGTTATGCGCCACGAGAATCATTCATTCAGTTTACCGCCAACTTCACTATAAACAAGACCTACTGCTCGATATATCCGCGAGAATCTCAGCTGAATTTCGTTTTTTTCAATAATCACTTTGCGACATTCATTTACGGGCGCGTTTTTAGATGAAATTTTTGGTATTCATTGAATTATTGAAATAATAATGGAGTGCTATTTTCAGAACATTAGACAGACATAGTTGTTTATAACTGGGTTCGCATTTTTAGCTGAAAATTTTCAAGGTATGAATTTTCATAAGACACTGTTTATAAATAAACATTTAAGGTTAGAATATTGGTGAAAATAAAACAACAAAACACAATACCTGATGAATGAAAAATCTGAAACGCATGACATTTAAAAAACAATATTTGTATACCTACCTGTTTCAAAGAACTATGATTTCAGATTCGACATTTACAAATTTGTCTAATTCTGACACCTTTAATACCTTTGATTTCTGACCCGAAAATAGCCAAAAACAATGTGTTACATAATATAAAATTATAATATAATAAGCTTGTGTTTTTGATTGAAAAACTCCATAATCATTAGCAAGTCCACTTCTGGAACATTTAATGAGTCTGCTTTTTTAAAATTAGGTCCACACATTTTATTTTATTAACACAAAAATTTTGTAAGAAGTACCCAATACAAAATAAATAAATTCTATGCGAGGCACGTTACAGTCAGAAGCGTAATGTTTGTGCACATTAACTTTCATATACCTTGACGTCACAGTCATAGTCTTCGCCCCGCTACGGTATGCTTGTTTAATTGGTTGTATTAGGGGAACGACATATTATTCTATTGACATGAAATTTTCAAAATCATATTTTTATTCTTAGTACTTTGTTTTACGACAGTTAAAAGTGATTTAAAAATTTTTGTAAACGAGCCCATTCAATAAGAATATAAATGGATATGGAAAATCTTCCCAGTGCAAGATACATTTTTTATTAAGTTATTAAGTCGCTGTTTTTTGAATTGTCCAATGTCAATCTAAGTTCTCCGTGGTGATCGGGACCACACACCTGACTTAAGATTTCCCAATCCCATTTTGGCGTCTTCCTTCCTTTCGATAACTCCAACGTAAAGCTATCATTGCCTGGCTACCAGAAAAAGCCTATCAAATCCTTAAGTCAATTTTATATTAAGTATGGTCATCAGTAGTTCATACATTGGAGGCAATTTTTTAAAGTGAGCATCAACAAAGACCTTTCCCAACGCCTTTTTTCTATTTTAGTCTGCCTTACCCGGTTTTCTACACCAATTATCACCCTGTGGCTATATCCTTTTTTCTTATATATCATCCAGGTCTGTTATCAAGTGAATTATAAATTCCGATTAACGGCATTGGAGTGGATAATCCCATTTAATCAGCTTGACATGGAGATTGCTTCGCGGATCGAGACGTACAAGAATACTACATGGAGTAGGGCTTGTTATTATTATATAGAGTCTACCAGGAGTTCGTTTCAAAATAGACGATAGACTAATTCAGAAAAATGATAGTAGGTACATCATAGAAATTGAAAATTGGTGATGTTAGGTTTATTGGAAATGTATAAAAATTCTACCATTTGTAAACAAAATGAATTCTAAACAGATATATGCACACATTTTATCTAAAGCACTATCATTTTGATCTCCCAGGTTTTGGATACGAACTTTTGCGACACCCTGTATAACGAAAACAAAGACGACATAAATATTTATTAACAGCCGTTATGAAAGGAGGGTATGGGGGATACCCATTCATTTCAATTCCCGATGACGGTAACAGTGGCCAGATGGTGGTCTATAGCCTTGGTGGAAAAACATTGTTCTCAACAAGACCAAGACTGCATTTATCGAATGAGTAGGCGTTTTTTCATAATAATCGCCTCTTATTTGAGCGACAGACCTCCTAAATAGTTTCCAGGCTATTATCGAGGATATTTTTATCACAAACATTTTTGTCCTGAGATATCGCCATTCTTATTGAAACACCCAGTAGATTCATAAACTTTAACCAATACATATCACTATAGTCAAAAGCGCTCTTATCGTGCGCGAAGTTCAAAGGTCACTAACCATATGTATCAAATCATAAGACACAGAGGTTACCAAAATGTGAGATTACAAATATACCCGGAGAAAGTAATGATGGTTGATGTTTCCTGCACACTGGTTGACGAATTTCCACTTTTTCATTAATTCTCGAAATAATGTATCAGATTAAGTAGGTACCAGTTTAAGTTGTGCTCTCCCTATTGACGTTGCCACATTTATAAAAGTATAAACTGTCAATTTCTTCAAACTTATAAATTATTTTGGTTAATTTTTCAAAAGGTAGAAGGAAAAATAACCATTCCATCCACCCTTTCCCTTCTGTCAAGAAAAAATTGGGTTACGAATGACAGTTCATGCTTTTATTAATGTAACAACGTCGGCTAAGAGAGCTACATTTAGACCCCCCTAATACTACTAACTATACGTTTTTTGTGCATACTACACAACGGTTTAAATTTTATGAATATGTTTAACTGAATTGTTCTATATGCGTTTATATCAATTATACAGAGTGTCCCGTAAAAAAGTACCGTAAACTAGAGCTGGCATGATAGATCGTTAAGAAATATTCAAAATACTAAAATGCAACTTCTTTCTAACCTCCTTAATTTGTGAGATACAGGATGCTTAAAGATGTGGAAGAAATTCACATTTTATTCCATATCTTCTCGGGGTATTAAAGTACAAATTAAAAAATAAATACAAGGTGTTTAAAAAATATAATAGGTACAATAAAAGATTACCCCTCGTACCACGCCACTGGCTTATTGGTATTTGACATAATGGGCTCGTTTACTGAAATTTTCA
>CAJUYH010000676.1:42272-59806 GCA_910591685.1 Galerucella tenella
AATAATGTTTTTTATTTTTTTATTTCGACGTTTCGGTAGCGTTCCAGTTCTTGACAAAGGTAGCTGGAACGCTACCGAAACGTCGAAATAAAAAAATAAAAAACATTATTGTGGTTTGATTCCCAAAAAATAAGAGAAAAAATAATAAATAATGCCACAAGGAACTTACAGAAGATAAAATAAAAAGACGTGGACCTAATTTTGCGAAAGCAGACGTGGACTTGCTAATGATTATGGAGTTTTTCAATCAAAAACAGGAGTTTATTAAATTGCTATGTCACATCGTTTTTGGCTGTTTTCCGGCCAAAATAATTAAAAATGTCAATATTTTCATAAATAAATGCTCTCTCAAATGATATACAAGGTGATTCCAGTTTTTTTATTTTATTCCTGGTCTGGTGGACAAAGTTGCGGAGAAAATGCTATAGGTTACTCAGTAAAAAATTGCAATTTTTTTAACTGCAGACTGCCCAATTAAAGGAGCTTTTCCAAATGTTATTTATGATGAATGTGAAGTGGAAATTAAATCACCAATGTTGAAAAGATCAATAAAAACTTATTTTGATGAAGCAGGTAATATAAGTTACAAATGTTTACATCAGATTCAAATGCATATGCACCTCACTGGTAAAAAAGCGATATTTGTTAGAGCTAATCAGGACTTTGAATCAAATAAAATAATTTCTTTTAAAACAAATAATATACGCCAGTTTTGTTGATGATCTACTGAAAAAGATTACCTGTTTTTTGGAAAAAAGCAGTATTTAATAAAATTTAATTTGTAAAGAACTGACCCATTATTTTATTCAATAATTTTGAACATTAATAACACCACAAGCTAAGAGAACAATATTATCTACGTAGTATTTAAAAAAAATTAGATTAATACAAGCGTGTGGTTTTCAATAACCCTCTCAATATGGATTCACAACGTATTTTACAAGGTAATTTATAACGATTTTGATTGAAGAAAAATGAAATCCTAAAAATACAGAGTATGTTGAATTATCAGTGAATGCTTTGATTTTTTTTATGCTATTCTGCCATTGCTTCCGTTTAATTTGCATCCTTATTAATAGAAATAAATGTTTTGTTAGATGTTTTAATCGTAGTACTTTTACATTCTGTAACCACTCAATATTTATAGATTTTTTCATTCTGGTTCTGGTCCATTGTGTCGAATAGTTTAAATTATTTCTAAAAGTTCTTTTTTTTTCAAACACAACACTGTTTAGAGTTTGCTAAAACGAATATGAATAGGCATATAAGCAAGCAAAATACTGTTACCATACTGTAACCGAAAACAGATCGGCGCGGTATCCGCTTACTAGGAGAGATTTCATATGCGATGACGTCACGCCTGAAATTCGGAGAAGAGCGCTGTTTGATGTTTATAATTTTTTTTAGGCGACTTAGGAGTATCGCTGCGGTCTAATTTTTTGCACAGAGCCTCAAAATGATATGCTCTTACTAATGGTAAAATAAAAAAAATATGTAAATGAGCCCATTAATACTGTTGATGTGTTTTGAAGAGACAATCACCTACAAAAAATTTCAACTTTGTATTTTTTCTGCACCTTTTAACAGCCTGTATCTCACAAACTAATAAGGCTAGAGAAATCTTTAGGCATTGGATGATTATTACTTTTAAATAATTTCTATGTTCATTATTCGGAGGTAGGTATGTGTTCATTGACTAACCTAGACTCAGTTATCGTTTTCTCGAGAATACTCATTACTTCATTGAAATATTTAAGTTTCTATTTATGTAATTATATTTTTTGGATTGCTGGTTAATATATCGATTAGTTTTTACATAAAACATAACCGACAAACAAAGCTTTCCGTCTTACTAATTGTATTGACATCAAGGGACTATAATATTATGTCAGGACAGTAATACATTACATTATGTTAAACAAACACATCATTTAGTGGATGTGGCAGGTAACATAAATATACATATGCGAGTTTATAGGTCGTTTTTAATCACCATAAATTACAATTCTGAAACCTAACGAATGTGGCTGAAATGTGAAACACTAAACTTATAACTGTTAAATTTAACTAATCCTCCAAAGATTTGGCTCTATTTCAATCCAATACACCATTTTTGATCCAATTAATATTCATTTAAAGGATATTTGTATACAGGGTAAGTGACGATGATTTAGATAACCTTTTTGGAATCATCCAACTGAGGCTGCTACTATTAATTAGAATTTTTTAAATTATCTATGGAATATTTCAAAATAAGTAGAATATCCTCCCGCTATCAGGAGCTGATGTAACGTTGTTTGGCTCGAAATAAATTTATGCGTTATTTTATAGTGGCATTATATAAAATATAAAGTCAGTAAAGATATCCCACAATAATGGCGAAAGCCGATCCCGTGAAAGCCACATAGAAAAATTCACAGTTGACCTGGTCCGATCATTAATCAATGGCCTGTTTTGTTGAAGAGTAATGAAAAGCGGTTGGTCTATCATCTGTTTTGCGGATGGCTACTCCGTTACGTTATTTTTTTTATAAATTTAATTTAATTTCCTTTTGTTTTTCTTCCGTGAATATTGTTAGGCTGGAATTTATGGTACGTCAATATTCAAGATCTTTTGATTTATGGTTAAACTTAATTAAATTACTCGTAGGGCTTCTTCCTTTTGAGTCTTCTTCTCTTGTTGGCGTTGTCAAGAAGCTATGTAGTTACATTATGATTCAACCATTCGTCAGATGAATAAATTATAATAGGCAGAGGCGTCGGCTCAAGTCGCTCATTAATTATTATGCAGTTGTTATCGTACTGAGATTCGTGTGCAAAAGATTACCTCATACTATTTATAATTTTAGTATTGCCGGGAAACTATTGTTTTCCAATATTTTCGATTGTGCAATGTGATTAACTATACTTACATTTATAGTTTCAATATATTCTTTGTGAAATTGTTCCATTATAGATTAATCATAAGATAGAAATACCAAAGAATATTTTAAAAAATTCCACTATATACCTAGTGAACGTTTTAAAGAGTACCTAGTTTGCTACATACCTTGTAACTAAACTTATATATGTGAGTGCATGTAGGTATAGGAAAAACAGGTACAGTTTGAGAATTCATCTGGGGGTCAATTTTTTACTTCATACGTTAATTTAAGAATACGTTACATAGCGAAGGCTACTATAGCGAATGATGATAGAGAGATATTGCCAATTGCAGTACAGCATACGGTACGGTATTTAAGTATGTAGCACTATTTTAATAACGGTCTACTTAAAATTTATTTGGAAATAAAAGCTATTGCCATCACTGTAATTTAATAACGTGTGAACGTAGCGCTGCGTTATGTAGGAAGTGACATAACCTGTCTTTTTCTGTATATACTAATAATTAAAAAAAAAAGTAGAACGTGTCGCGGGACACACGGTAGGAACTTTAGTTCCTTTTAAGCAAAAATTATGTAATACATCTGACGTTATAGATAAACAATTTGCATATTCTTTGGTGGTCGAGTAGTAAGCATACCAGACTCTCACGCGGTAGACCCGAGTTCGATTCCCCGTGAGGAAGCTTTTTTTATTGTTAATTTTATTTTTAAATAATTATTCTGCTTGATATTAATAACGACAACAGGTAGACGTTTGAAATATTTAGCAGAATATTCATTATTATAGATAATGGTACGGTACCCTTCATGAGGGAGTCCGACTGGCAACATCTATTTATAACAGCATCGTATATTTAAAAAGGGAAACCGTAGCATTATACAAATTGGACATTCAAGAACTGTACGTTCACCACAAAAAAATTAGTAGAAACATAAAATTGAATTGTTAAATTTTCAATTTGAAGTTATATTACAGCTTATAGAAATTCTTATTTTCTAGATTTTTTTTGAGTGGGTCGTAGAAAAAAAAATGCTGTTCAACTCGTGTGGATTGTCCATATCGCACTGAACAAACTTTGTCCTCGTGCGATATGGCCATCATATCCACACTAGTTGCACAAACTACTATTTCTATCAAAATATGCCCTTTTACATTTAAAAACAACCTGCCAAATGTCAAATCAATCAATTTAAGGAACTACTAGTTTTTGAGACTCTCCTCAGAAACTGAGTAGAAGTAAGGGGGCACAATAGATCTTTGAGGTCTCAGTGAATGTCACCCTAAACACACACACACACACATGTCAAATCAATTTATCCATCCACTTTAAAGTTATCGAATTAAAACATTGAAGTTTTCAAAATTTCAACACCCTGTATTTCGAAAAGTAAATGTGCTAGACCCCTTAATCATCATGTCATTTTGACAACCGATTCTGTAAATAAACAAAAAAGATCAATCGCGCAAAAGAATTATGGAAATAATAGTAAAAATTTATCCGAACAAATTCAAGTAGATCACCAGCACTGCGAATACCAGCTTTGCATGGAATTTTAATATAGCGTCGGTGGTTCAGTGGTAGAATGCTCGCCTTCCACGCGGGCGGCCCAGGTTCGATTCCCGGCCGAAGCATATGAATTACTGCTTCGTAAACGAGAGTGAGACTCAGGAGAGAGCACACGCACGCAAGCAAGGCACATATCGAAGCAACGTAACACAACGTAACGTAACGGTCAGATCTTTTGCGTCGCGACCCCCGGTCACTCAAACATAACCTGACGTAAAGAACTAAATTCCAAAAAATCTAAAACCGAACAACCTTACTATTTGCATATTTAAACGCAAACCACAACACAAACTAAACAACATCTAAACAATAAACACAATGATAAACAAAAATCTCAACCTCAGAAATCCGATGCGATTTGTTCTATTCTGTCAACTGCGCAGGATAATTATGTGCCTTATTCACATTCACACTCAACGATACGTAAGCGTAAATTACGCGAAGCGCTAACGTTATTAGGGTTAGAGACGTAAAGAAGTGAATCGCGTATTTAATAAACGTCAAATTACGGCAAACGTAATTACCGCAGACCATTTTTAAACAAGCAATGCTCGCGTTCATCACAACGTAGCGCTACCGAAGCGATCATAAATTTCCCGATGAACGCGTATTTTGTTAACTGATTAGATTGAGCGATGTGGTATCAGTCGCCATTTTTTCAATCAGAATTAAAATACGCTACACGCTACCGATTGATGATGCATTAACTGTCATTTATGACATAATGTTGGGAACATATTATAAATATCTTTGTTTGGAAATATTTTAGTTTGTATTTTAGTGAACAGCTAGGGGTGACTTAGTATTTCATTAATAAATTGTATAGTTTGTCAGTAAATTCAACTCTTCATAGTATGCTCCAAAGTGGGGAGTTCAATTTATTGTAATGGTTAGAAGTAACACCTATTTCATAATTGTCGTATATATCAAATAAAATTGAGTTGTTGTTGTTGTATTCATTGACATCTGACATATTATGTCGATGGTTTTATTAGCACGTTTTGCAGAATAACGAACTGATGGATCACTCTAAAAATCGCTACCTGATCAACTTTGTTGGGATAAACGCGACCAATATCTCTCTAATGCGTTTTGACCACCATTCGTAACGTAGCCGTAACGTATACGCTTGGAAGCGAATCGGCGACGGGGCAACACAGCAAATAGTGAGCTGGACATTCTAGCCTAAAAAAGAAGAAAAACTATGAAATTATGAAAAATATGTCATCTGAAATTGATGACAATCAGATTCATTGTATTTTTTAATTTTTTTATTTGCAGTTTAATAATTAGTTAGTAAATATGTCCAAAGAAGGGGGTGAGATCAGAGGCACAAGAATTTCAAAGAAGCAACACAGTTCACCAAATATTCAGTTAATTCTTTCGATAAACGAAACATTATTAATAAAATGCTTTTCCGATAATTCGTTGAACGGATTTCGTGGACGTCGCTGGATGTTATTTATTTGGCTATGATCAGCTTATTCTGAATTCTCAATGGCAAATAGCTGCATTAATTTTTCCGCCGTTTTGCCTGAAAAGCTGATTGTTCTTTTAATCCACATTTGCGTCGATAATTCTATATTTTTACTGTATAATTAATTTACGATACAAAGACGATGACGTTGCAAAACAAAATATTGTGATGTTGCCAAGCTGTAGTTTTCTTATTCACTTAACAAAAACCACAAAACAGTCTAACCTATAGAAGTGAAAGTTTATAGGATGATCTTGAATACAAAAATGAGGTTTCAAACCCATCCACTTGAAGCGCTAGTTGCAATTGAGTTGTCGAAACAGGCCTGGCAGCTAAGGCATTTAGCACGAAAAGAAGAAAAGATTTTAAAATTCATCAAAGCTGTCATATAGTTGTTGTCACCATTGTCTTTTATAGATTGTTTCCTTTTGCCATTTGCTGCTGTTATTTGTGTTTTAATTAGGTACTGTAAGTCTCATCAAGTGTGATAATTCATAATATTTATAATGGTTGTGAATGGTTGGTGTGAAGTGTTGCGTTCCTGGGTGTACAGACATTGCATCAAAACGACATAGGTTTCCCAAACATGACCCTTTGTTGTTGAATGAATGGGTTGCCTTTATTCGCAATCCAAAACTAAAGGATTAAGGCGCTGAACAGATTTAAAAATCCTACAAAGTTTGCAACAGATATTTTGAACCACAATATATTGTTATTGAGACAAAAAGGGGCCTCATTCGCAAAGCTGTTTCTACAATCCTTTCAGGATTGATCAAAAAGTGATAGGAAATACGTAGATAATATTATCACTCTTAGGAATTACTTAGCGCGTGGTAAAATGTAAATTGCATTTAGGAATTCCTAAATTCGTTTTAGGTATTACCTGACTTTAGGAAATGGTTAGTGAAATCGGGCATTAGTCATTCAAATAAACAAACTTCCATTCAAAAAAGCGTTATGAAACATCCACTGTGATCGCTGAAATTCTTCTTCCCTCAGTCTGTTTTTCGGCCTCAGCTGCCTTGCCTATTTCGACAACTCAATTGCAACTAGCGCTTCAGGTGGATGGGTTTGACACCTCATTTTTTCATTCTAGGTAATCCTATTAGACTTCCACTTCTATGGGTTAGACTGTTTTGTGACAAAAACTAGAAAAGTTAATCTGATGTTAGATTGACATTTACATTTAAATATGTAACAATAATATTATCAATAATGAATACAAATAGCGAATACTATTACTTACCTCTCTTACAGCAGTAAGCGGGTGAAGCAGGCCCCCATTTCGGCATTCTCGCTCAAAATAGCTTAACAAAGATGCTACCATCTCTTTACATTTACTGTTCAGCTGCTTCGGCATTTAATTAACTATATATACTGCAGATTTGCCTAAATAATTAGTTATGGAAATAACTGTTTTTTTAGCAATGAATTCAAAAGCACCGAAGAAACTTGCGAATTCGCAAAAATTTTTCCGATAGTGGGCGCTGCAGTTTATGTCAAAGCTGTCAGTGGAATGGGGAAAACAATGCTAACCCAGATAATCTGTGGCTAACCCCCATTTGTTTCAATACACGTACTGTAATGGCGATTTGGTTTGTTTTCCCCATTCCAATTTTGCTCGTTCTCGCGAATATTAGACGATGATCGAATGTCAATAAACGTCAAAACAAATTGGGGAAAAGTGCGTTCATTAACGAATGTACAAAGTAACACTGTACTCTGTAATGGAATTGGTTGACATTTGAAATGGAGCACATTGTGACCCGTGATTTATGAACGCATTATGGTAACATAATAACTGTCAAATTTTAATTAATTAATCAGACATCTCGTCGAGTTATAAAATTTGTGAGTTTCGTTGTTGTTGTTGTTCGTTTGCACAACTTTGTTTATGTTATTTCATTTTCATCTGCGCTTTTATGTCGACTATGATGAACCAAAACCAAAGTAATTTTGGAACAGTGGCAGCTGCATTAGGTGCAAAATATCATTTATTTGATGATATTGACGACGAGAGCGATAGTGACGACGATGAAGAAATTTTAATAGTTTCTCTTGAAAAAAAAGTTGCGCCTCAACGGATAGAAAATTATGTGGAGATTGTATTGAAACGGTTTACATATAAGCAGTTCAAACAAAACTTAAGGATAACTATTGAAAAATTCAATATATTGATCCATATTATGGGATTAATCCTGAGTTCTTTTAAAAATTTTGTATTTGTACTTTCTTGTTTCTAGGTAAACGGTTACAAAAACTACGTCTTACTTCACATTTTTGAAGAGCGCAAACTCGGTAAAATATTACCACGCTCTATACCGCGGTCTAGAAATATCCCAAGTAGCAATTTAAATTCTATAAGGTTTGTATAAACAGCTACAAGATATGTCTTATAGGATACTTAAATTCTTATAACGGTCTACAAAACAATTATATGATCCTTATACAACTGAAAAGGGCCCATTTTTATACAACTGTTTGGTTGTATAACATTTCTATTGAAAGTTTATACAACTCTTATATGACTGTTTTATAATCATTTATACAGCTACTATAAAATGATTTAATAGTGTGTCATGTAGTCACATCTAAAAAATGGGATTGAAGCGGCACTATGAAGGTCTTACAAAATGGTTGTATAATGCAATACATTTTTTTATAATGCTGTTATTTCGAGCACAATGGAAACATTTTGTCATCTAGCAGTTTATAATATTTTAGTGAAGAATATCAGAACCAAATTATATTTCAACTTGAACGTGCATCATACATTTCCTTTGTAGAAATGGAGACTTATCAAAACGACTTGGGCCGCTTGGGCGGACATCGATAGTAAAAATTATAATTTCATTTGGATGGTTTAATAGCACAAATTTTGATGCACCGCAAATTTTACTGATATATAGGTATATTTTTGGCAAGAAAATGAAGCGCTTCAATTCTGGTTAAGTTTCAAGTAGATACTTGAAAAAAAATAATGAAATAGAATATCCTAGAATACTTTTTTTTATGACTTCAATAGTTTATCACTTCATATGGATATTCTTCCACAATATAATCCTCTAAATAATGATAAAGTCACATTTTTCAATATAGTTTCATGTTTCCAACTCAATTGTTCATAAAATGGCGGCGAAAGCGGTACAAGAATTGCTTATTTAAACATGGCGATTTATAAAGCAACAATTTTATCCCAAAGAAATGCCTTGAACAATACTTTATTGTCAAATGGAACGGTATACGATTACTTTTTTATAACGAAGAATATTTAGGCACTATACAACTAAAAAGTGTTTTATAATGCAACGCAATTGAATGCTATACAATATTTATTATACAACATTATACAGCTTCAATAAGACAAGCTTAAGTAACTATTTTATAATGTTGTAGCTGTTAGTTATATAGTATATTATAGAACTCTTATACAATAGGTATAAAAGTCTTATAAAATGATATTTTTGATATTGTATAAACTTGCTTATAATTTATTATATCATTTTAAAAGAAACGATCGTATAATGCGTTATAGCTATATTGTAAAAGTCCCTATAGAATCATTTAATACAATACTTTTCTTTAAGAAACAAAATTATCGCAACAAAAGATAGGAAAAAAAGTCTTTGAAACAACGCTATTCGACTATTATACAACAATTCAGTCCTCTTAGAATTCCATTTTGCTAGTTGGGGTGTACATTGGAAATGTCAATGTATATTTATGAACGCTAGGAAAGTAGTCACAGAGTAACGAAAATTGTATTTATGATCGATGGTAGTCAAAAAAGTGTGAGAAATGTGTACTCTGTAACGTTTATGAACGCACTCCAGTTGATCTGACAACGTCTTGAAGTTTTGCCAACCCGTTAGCTGTAAATTGCCCTGGCTGTTAAGGATAAATTGTATTTACGGTTGGTAAATTGATATTTATCCTGATAAGCAGGAAAGTAACTAAAAATTACATCATCGTCTTTTTATCGTACATTCACATGTGACCAAAAATCGTATTTCTCGATATCATTTGATTGATGTATTTATTATCAACAATTAAGGCCCATCCCCAATCAATTTAGTGCCGAAGTGACACTTCGGCACGCGTGCTAGGACAATGAAGTTTAAACGTAAGTATCCTCAATTCAATTTCGTGCTGACATGCACGCCGACTTGGAAGTGCAAGCTTGGAAGCTGTAAGCTTTTTCGGTGCGTGCCGAATTGTGTCATGCGCATTTTATCATGGAGAAAATAATTTACGTAACCTAATCCTATTTTATTCTATTATTTTTGTAAACAAACATACATTATTTTCTTATTTCGATATTATATTAATTTGTTGTTGAAGATTTCAACAAATTGAAGTGTTTTATTTCATCGTTTGATTTGTTGTCTTATTATTTTTGTAAACAAACATACATTATTTTCTTATTTCGATATTATATTAATTTGTTGTTGAAGATTTCAACAAATTGAAGTGTTTTATTTTATCGTTTGATTTGTTGTCTTAGATAAGTAGTTAGTACCCAAGTATGGAACGGAATATTATTAGTATTAGAACTAAAGGAGAGTAATCATTGTTAAGCAATTTATTTCTTTTACAAATATTTTTTTTAGGATAATATACACTATAGCAAAAATTAATCATTTATTGTATCATTTTTATCGACCATTTCTTAATATTTCTATTTATAGGATTATTAACAGGTAGAATTGCACAATTTATCAATTAAGTACCTCAATAATGGTTCAATATATGTTTTACTCTTAATGTTAGTTTATTTAACGTGTTTTGTAAAAAATATTAGGAATACTGCTTTGGGCTCGTCCTGTTTGTATTCCAATTATATAAATAAATGAAAATAAACAAAGCTAATTCGCATGTGCGATCACAATCAAGCTGACTGAATTGACAGGATTGAGGATGGGTATCAGTTTTGATGCACGCGTGCTGAAGTGCCACTTCGCTAGCAGATTGATTGAGGATGTAGCTTTACATCAGTCTAAACATCATTCATCATTAAACCAAGTTTATGTGTTTGGTACAACTCGCCGTTAATAGCCGATTGTCTTTACTCGTGATTAAAAATACTATCTACTTTATTTCGCCACTTTAACATAAGAATCAGAATTGCACACTTCAGTTCCATTTAAAGCAATAATAACTGGGTTGATCTACTTTGATCACACTGATGAACACTCCAACACGTCTACAGCTTGCACGCTTTTGAATGTTTTACTCTGGTTGGGCGTTTGCTCTAAAATGCATAACCAATAGCCGTAGATATGAAACAATAGATATCTCTATTTCACATGTCTAGTACATTTTGGCTACAATATTTGAATTCAACAGCATATATTACACCCATAAATATCTTTTGATAGACATATTTCGATAGAAAATATATTAGAAAACTTTGTCATTTTTAAGCCACACATGATACAACATTCGTTCATCTACTCCCTCGAAAGTCTCTAACAATGTAGGTCAAACGTAATATAAAACTCGAGGGTCATATAGATCCGTACAAAATACCAGACGTAAATTTCTTGGAGATGTCAGAAATTTTATTTGATACCTTTCACGGAAAGTACAAAATTCTGTAATGTTCTATAAATTCATTTCCATCGTTTCATATTCGTTATTAACATAAATTTCTGCGGAACTTATATTATTTTGTTCTTACTTTGTACGATAGCCTCAAAAATTACGATATTCGTCAATCTGTACAGGAAAAACTGGATTCTACAACCAAAAATGACCTTGGAGCTATATATCCGGGTAATCAAACTATAGCATTTGGTTTGATGGTATGGTGGCTAAAGACTGGATGGGCTAGGGCGATCCACCAAGTGGCATCCAAAGGTAAGCTTGCCTGGTAGCTTCGGGATCTATGAAGATAACTCCAAGAATTGGAAGTCTTGCTGAATCTACCGCTACTTCATATTTACATACAAGGTGAAACCAGATCATTCACAAACAGATTGACTACATGGTGAGATAGAAATCTGTCTGTCCTTGCACTTAGGCCAAAAATGAGTTTAATAGAAAGCGTGGATAATTAAATTTAACAAAGGAGGTTGAAAATCAATCGGTGTTAAATAAGGAAGACCGATTTGGAGTCCAAAGGTATCGCGGAATGAAGTCAAACTTTCTAGAACTTAACTTAGCCATTGAGCTTTTTGTGTTCTAGGAATTCACATATCCAAAGAGTGACTGTTTGGTATTTGAAGATAATGTGTCAGTTGGTTGGCTTCTTTTTCCCATGCACAACCAACAGATATGTTTCTCTCTATATGCTCATGGTATACGCATGTGGTTCTGAGCCTTGTGAATTTTCTGGTCACTTTCTTTATTTGATTAACGAATACTTATATTCTTTTGTCAACGACTATATACATTCACTAAAATATACCGAATTCTCGTTATTCAGACCCGTTCTTAGCAATAGGCATGATGACTGATTTTGAAAAACTGCTCCACGATGTTTACACGTATATACTTTATCTACAATGTAAGTTATTTCCCTAAAAAAAAGTTTTAAAGGAGAAATTGAACTTTTGAAAACACATTTGAAATTATGCGTCAAAACGCTAGAATAGTAATGGCGTCTGGTCTATGACATCATCAAATCGTAAATACCATTTATAGGTGATCTGTGTCAAAGTCAAACTTCAAACACTTGACATAAACAAAATTTAAATCATTTTGTGCGATTAGTTATCATAGAGATGAATCCTAATGTGTATCGATAGGGTGCGGTTCCACCCCAGATAGCACAAACACGTTTCAAAGACATCTTAAAGACGTTTGTTCACGATGTTCATGACGTTTCGAAGATGTCCGCTAATATCCAAAATTTGTTTTGAAGACGTCTTTAGGACGTACATTGTTACAAAACAAGGCGCCTTTGGGACATCCATTTTTGTACGTCTTTAAGACACACAGTTTTAGACGTGTTTATATACCGTCTTTTTACTTGAAAATAAATGTTATAATGCCCTTTTATCTAATTCCACAAAATTGTATTATATTTATCACTCTCCTTAAACTAATTTAGCTAATAACTATTATTGAAATATTCTTTCCACCTTCAAAGTGTTTAGATTTAGATTTAGAAGTGGGTTTTATTGAAAAATTCTACTTTCCACTCCTAGATACAGTCCTCCTGACTTTTATCTTTTCTCCATAAATGTTGATTAATATGATTCTCATGCTAAAGGATGACATAAATAGGAAGTGTATGTCTGTGTCGCCCTCTACCTTTCAAGTGCTCAATAATTTAGTGATGCTGGAGACTTGCCCCATTAAAAATTGCTAAAAGAGTTGAACGTCCATATTACCAACATATTTTAAACGTCTTTAAAACATCCCTACAAATGCGTTTTAAGCTTGTCGTAAGAATGACGTCTTAAAAACGTCCGTTTTACGTACCAGGACGTTTGGACCAGAGTAAGACATGAACTGGACGTCTTTAAGATGTAGTGTGCTATCTGGGACAATGTAATTCAAAACAGATGTTCCGATCATAGATATTTGTGAAAGTACGACGTCACTCTCTTCTGATTGGTGTTAAGATAAGATGGAGGATGGTTGAATTTTGTGCTTATATTTTTACTAAAATAAATGTAATCACACATGTAAAATAAAAATAAGTGATTCCTTTAGAATCTCTGTATCTTATATAATTATATCAAATCAATATTTTAGTGAATCTTAGTGACTGTCATCATGCTAATTGAATATACTATTTACCTTTGTTCCTTGGAGCCCACTTGAGCGTGGTCGACCATGGTTTTTGTAGGCAGTTCTAGACCAGTCCAGATCTAATTTGTGGTCAGGGTCTGATGACTATTAAGGAGCGTCCACATTATGCCGCTGTTTGCAAATTGGCACAGCCGATTCGAGGTAGACCTGACCGTTGGTACGTGCCAATAACCCAGCCGTGGGCCAATGAGAATCACTCAAGTGTCGGTCTTCTTCATAGGGAGCCAGTGAGAACGGAGAGTGGAGACGTGCCAACCACTGGCCTCTCGCAGCTTTAGTTGTGGTTCAGACTGTCTGCCAGTTAGCACGGACTTTCAAATGGAGTGAGCTTATTAATTTGACAAATCTATACATGCATCGTCCTGTTCTGTGAACATTGTGCGACTAAACGACTAAACACTATGTAGATGTTTTTACAGTCACTGGCTTTGCGAATTTGGCATTGCCAACAGCAAATTGCGGCATAGTGTGGATGTGCCTTTAGAGTTGATCATTTGCAGACTTGTAAGGATAGCATGAAATACAAATGCGAGCTTGCCCATGGATGCGTGAGCGTGCATCATGGACTCCAGCTCCTGTCACTCTATCAATTTTGTACTCGTCGGTAACTATTCTAGAATTAATGTCTTTCATCTTGTATGAAGCTATGTGCTTCCGTCTATTTGAAAGGGTTTATATATATCATTTAAAATAAATTGAAAACTTATTCTCTCTACAATTTGGAAACAAAACAAATCCCTTTAAAAATGGTACAAAAGGTTAAAAAGACTCGAGTAGATACTATTTCCGTTGAAAATTTCGCCTTATTGATTAACCCGAGGTGAACAATTTGGAATTTTCTTGAAAACAAACTTCAAAAATACTACTTATCCACTTAATCGGTCATGATCGGAGCATTTGTCATCTAATAATGTAACTGTGTTTTAGGGTGAGATGCTTTTTTGATCTGTGGCTGTACTTCAAATAAAAAAAAGCTTGGAACTTTTATGTTGGTACAAGCAAACAAAAAATACAAAGAAAAGTTATGACCTTTGTCTATGTTAATGTGTTGGTAGAGCATAAACATTCAGTGTCAGGTCGACGTTCATCCAAGAGTTGGATGGTTCACAAAATCAATACCACGAACACTGTTGTAGCATTCCGTATTATTATAGTATCTTGATTTTGTTACCCCTTTTCTTAAAAAGGGTTACGAATAACAAATATTTTTAATATATTTATATTTTCCTTTCGGCTGTCAATTTTCTAGTCGTATGAATCGGGGAAACTTGAATTATTACGAATATTTCTGAGACACTCATAACAATTTAGTCTTCCGCACAAAAGTACAGGGAGGAGTTCTCTCACCACTACTTATTCGAGCAACCTTAGTAGACGATCTCCTCAAAGAGTTGTCCAAGGAAGATTTTTATTGTCTAGGATATGCCGACGACATAGTAATTGTGGTCAAAGGTGAGTTTGCTGGAGTAATATCTGAAAGAATGCAGAAATATGGTAGACAACTGGTGTAAACAAGAGAGACTGACGGTCAACGCTCAGAAAACACAAATTGTCAACTCTACAAAAAGAACAGCACTGCAAGGCCTAAAACCACCAGTGCTAGGAGAAACAGAGGTTCCCTTTGCCAAATAAACAAAATACCTATGGGTATTTTTTGATCATAGGCTCACTTGGAATACTCACATAGTGGAAACCACACAGAAAGCTATCATGTCTTTAGACAGATGTAGAAGACTGTGCGGTAAGAACTGGGGACTTAACCCAAAAATGACCCAGTGGTTATACACAAAGGTTGTCAGACCAATGATAACTTATGGGTCCGTGGTGTGGTGGACAAAGACGCAGCAAGTAGGAGCAATAAGGCTGTTGCATAAAAAACAAAAGCTGGCCTGACGGCCAGATGTAATTTGGGCGCTAAAATTAATGCACTTCTTACAACATGTAAACTATGGGCGCCAAGACCGAAGGGTCATTTTAACCCTATGTGTATTTTGGGCGCTAACCGACTGAAGTACCCTTCCTCTAAACTTCAAACTAAAAAAACAAGAAAACCCAGGACCAAACCCGGTTGATCAAAGTGTAACTATGTATAAAAATATCGGAAAATAGAAAATAGAAAACTAAAGAAAAAACAAGAAAACCCAGGCCCAAGTCCGGTTGATCAAAGTGTAACTATGTATAAAAATATCAGAAAATAAGAAATAGAAAACTAAAAAAAAAACAAGAAAACCCAGGCCCAAACCCGGTTGATCATGGTGTAACTATATATAAAAATATCAGAAAATATGAAATAGAATACTAAAAAAATACAAGAAAACCCAGGCCCAAACCCGGTTGATCAAAGTGTAACTATGTATAAAAATATCAGAAAATAAGAAATAGAAAACTATTGGGTTTTTCCAAATATTGGTGGTTAAATTATGAAGATAAGAGTTATTTTATGACTCGACCTGCACTTCTTAGCGCCCCTTCTTAGCTACCCTTCTTGGTCAGACAGGTAAAGAAGGATGGTTAGCGCCCAAATTACACCCGCCGGGCCTGACTGTGTGTCACAGGGGCCATAAAAACTACTCCTACAGCTGTATTGTAAGTCTTAACGAATCTGCCACCTCTACACAAATTCACACAAGGTGAAGCGAGATCTCTAATGCACAGATTAATACATAGTCAGCAACACATGAGCCAAGCGCATAGTACTGCCAACTGGAAGCTAATCGAGGAGCTAAAAGCGGACTATATAATGGGACAACCCATCGATGCAATAGCTACAGCTTCGATAATAAGTCCTAAGTAACTATACCAAACAGGGCAGACTGGAAAAAAGGTGTACCCTCACATGCGGATGTTTTTTGGTATACAGACGGGTCAAAGACGTTAGACGGCGCAGGAGGCGGTATAGTGGGAATAAAGCAAGGGATAGCCTTCCCAGTAAGCCTATCAAGGAATGTCCCAATTTTCCAGGTGGAAATGACGACGATTCACCACTGTGTGGAGAAAATTAAAAGGCAGAAGAGAACATATATCGTTCAATTGCCATCTTCACAGACAGCCAAGCAGCGCTAAAGGCACTCAACTCCGTAGAGGTCAATTCTAAGCTAGTATGGGATTGTGTGCGGGCCCCTTAACACACTGGGTGAGCGTAGCAATGTTACGGTGGCCTGGGTACCGGGGCACGAGGGTCATAAGGGCAACGAAAAAGCTGATGAAATGGCCAAACAAGGATGTTCAATACCATTCGTTGGGCCGGAACCCTTCTGCGGCGTTGCAAAAACCATAACAAGAAGGGAAACAAAGAAGTGGGTCGCCCACAAATCTCTGAAATGGTGGAGGAGCTCACCAGAACAGAGGCGAGCGAAACAGTTCATATTAGAACACTCGCCAAAATTTACAGCAGATCTGATGGCCAAGGATAGGAAAATTGTCAAAGCTGTAGTGGGTCTGTTAACGGGGCATTGTAAGCTCAATAGGCATTTAAAGCTGATGGGATTGACAAACGAAGATATGTGCAGGTTTGGTCACCTAGACGAAGAAACGGCAGAACACATTCTATGTCAGTGCGATAGCCTGGCAAATGTGCGGTTTTTTGCATTATTAGAAGAAAAGCCATTGGTAGAGAGCTATATGAAAGGTTCAGTCTCCAAGCTAATAGACCTTTTGAAAAGGGTCAGGCTGGAGAATGTAATCTAGAGTTTAGAGGAAAGCAATAGATCTGAAAAGGTCGCAGTGGAATAGGCCAAAAGGCACCTCATAAAATCTATCTATCTACGCGCTCTCTAGACTCCTGTATACGTATGACATATATACAGGGTGGGGCAATCTTCTGACATCGGAGGATTACATCGTT
>CAJUYH010000677.1:0-59744 GCA_910591685.1 Galerucella tenella
TAGATTAAAGAAATTGAAGAGATAACTGAAAGAGGGTTTAAGGTGACTATTGAAAGTTCTTATGTATTTTTGTTCTTGTTCATTTAATTATTTTTCAAAACAAAAATTTAGGTCAATTTTAATATGACATTTTGTATTTACAAAATCATCTCATACAGTTTTTACAGAGAGAAAGTATCTAGATTTACAATGTTTATTTGGCATTTGACATATTCAATTTCAGATTTTTGTCCAAGAAAGACCTCAGTAGTTTCATGTTAATTGGAACCAGCCATGTTTTAGTATTTACTGCTTTCAAGCAACCAAATTTTTGATTATGATTTGTAAAATTGGGCAGTAGTTCAAATGTTTCCCATTTACTTTGTTGTGCATTACTCAATTTTATTGTTACTCCATCAAATTAACATTAAACTATTTAAAGGTCATTTTTCAAGTCATAATCGAAACAACTTTTGAAAAATATTGAAAAATTACAAACTAATTCAATCAGCTTTAATATTGGCTTAAACTCAAAACTTGTACTGCTCGAGTTTGTTGAAAAACTAGTTGTAATATCAGTGTGTCATTTTATATTCACACTGTACAAGATAAATCCAAGCTTCTATAGCAAAAAAACAGGATTTAAAAAAATTACTCTATTCTTAAGTCAGTGATAATATTTTTTTATCATTTATTTGTATTATATTAATTTTTATGATTTTTAAATAAATATCCAACATTAAATTACTTAATTTTTCACCTTAATTCAAATTCACTTAAATATTCTTTTAGATTTTATTTCAATTTCAAATATTCGACATGATTAGATTTTTCAAAAAATTGAACAATTTATAATTTTTCGATAATTCATATATCAATACAGAGTTACTTCTTTTGAACTCAGTACTTGGGAATGTTTTTATTTAACACGTTAAAAATTACCCACGTGAAAGAGAACAGCTTGGGTGGGTTAAATTGACATATTTTTCATATTCTAAAATTTATTAGAACCCACTCATTCATATCTCATCACGAAGGAAGTTTTTAAAACATTTTCTTGAAGAGTATAAAAAAAATCAGTTCCAGAATATTATTACAATAAAATTCAGTTTAGAAATGTAAATATGATCTATTTAAAGGTCTAGGCCTTATACAAAAATTTGCGTTAGATGTTTTATTTTTACGAATAGTTTTCTCAGTGGAATCAATACCAGATCCTGCTCTTTCTAACGCAATTTGCCAATAAGAAAAAGTACATTACCCTTTATTCATGTTGTGGTTGCCATTACTCTAGTAAAACACCAAAACGAAACAGAAAAATGTCCATCACACCAAACCAAAAAATAAAAATCACATTCTAAAAAATAAAAATCGATTCTTTGTTAACCCAATAACCCTATTTTTCAGTCGACAATTTAAATGGTTCAGACGTATTAAGTAATGTAACAACCAACTTTTCAACTTATACAAAATACTATAAATATAAGCCAAGAAGAATGCATAACAAAAGGAGGTGAATCAGTTAATTCCAAAATAGTTGAAATTTACAGATTTAGGGATATTTTTTTTCAAAAAACTTTTAGAATTTAAAAAAAGTTACTGTAACTTTTTTCTTAATTTCGCAACATTATAAAATTTTAGTAGTCTCTTATAATTACAAGCACCACTTCCTTTGCTAATAATGCATATCCAGTGCTGATTTTTGTTGATATTGTAATTAGTTCATCTTCCCTTGCTTCTGGATTAAAGGTATGAACAAAAAATAGTTTAAGCATTTTCAAATATATATATAAAAGCCAAACAGGACGAGTTGGTGGTATTCTAAGTATTGACTACAGAAATATACAAAATTATTCTGTTGCGGAGAAGTAGGAATGTAAGAAAAAGATTTTTTGCAAAAACTATAGTTTCCAAGATAAGTATTCATGCTCTTATAAACATTTTTTTCAAATTACTTATACGAGGGCGGAACTGAAAGAAAGCAGGGAGATATCATTTTCAGGAAGCTCGTTTTTTACACTGGATTGGTTCTAAATGTTTTTATCCTTCTAATCATCAAAATGTTATCAAAGGAATTTATTGTATTGACCGCTTTTCGTTAAAAATAAGTTCCAATTCAAAATGTACATTTCTAGGGTAGTAAAAGATTTTGTACATTTTGTATCAACTAAATCTTAGTTTTTGTAATTTAAAATACAATTGGAAACTTTTATTTTAAAACAAATAATTATGACAATAAAACACCCCTACAGCATACTAAACTGCTCATGTTTATTAACTTGTAAAATTCTGTATAAATCGAAGATAATAATCATTGAATTTCACTTGAAAGGGTTTTCCCATTACTTTTGTAAGTAATTTCATAATTTTTAGTTTTCGTGTTAACTGCTCAGCATAAAAAGTAGCCAACCAGTATAATACCAGGATGGCAATGAATAAAAATAAAAGGAAATAAAAACCTTTTCAAGTTAAACATGTTTCAAAATACAACGTTAGGGTGAAAAAATACTGATTATTATAAATGTCTTTCCATTTGTACTTAAAATTGCATCTAATCATTCTTGGCTCATTTCGTTTAAACAATAATCATGTCCAAAATGAATGTATTAAAGAATTCGACAATAAATCCATAATAATTTCATAATTCTATCACAATGTATAAAGTAACTTTTTTTTGTTTTATTTACAAAATGTTACAGTTTATATTAATCTTAGGGGTGACGACTTTTTTTTAAATATATTTTTATAACGACTTTTGTTTTCCCTTTGTAGGACAAATTGACAAGTTCCTAAAGAGGGTTAAATACATTTTGATACATTCATTATTTCTTTTTGACTAAAATTAATAATAAAGTCGTTGACTGAGATTTAACCTGAAATAAAAAAAAGGATATTAGCTATATTTGTAAACATTCATAACCATATCATTGACTAATTCGTGTTTGTCGGACATAAATGTTGATGTTAAAATGATGTATATGATATTGTGTGATAGAGATAGGCAGTGACAGCTGTCTATTTATAATATGGCAAAGTTCAAGTCACTTGTTATCGTTTTTGTAATGTCTTAATACGCACTCGTTATTTCCACCTTGACGTTAGTTCTAAATTTATTAGTACCGCCATTATATTAAATTGCTTTCCAAAAATTCTTTGATGAGTTAACTTAATCACTCATAAATGCCAGAACCATTCCTGTAGGATTTCATTGAATATAGGGTGTCCCAGGAGTTCGTACCAAAAATTTGGGAGGAGATAGAAATGCTAAAAATAATGATGGTATTTCATATAAAATTTTTTCTTTACGCTCTTCGTTAACGAACTATTGGGAATGGGAAAGGGTTTTTTATTTACAATTATTAAATGGCTGATTGGAAATTAGTAATATTTTAATCGTTAATAAACACCATAATTGCACACTTTTTTGCGTGATTTACAAGTCTACAACATACTTGTGAACTCAGGTACCGACTAAGTTCAATGGTGGATGCGCCATTTTTTTGGTAAGTAAATCTTTTTTCAGTTATAAATGCAACAATTGGCCTTTGTGAACATTTTCAGAGATATCGATATTGGCGCATTCACATTTATTTTGAATGTACGATTACAGGAATCTTCCTGTATTATTAGCAAATTATTGATAAATTGGTGCAGTCTACATTTATAAATATAAACTTTTACTTTGTTTAACCATAAAGAACTTTATTGAAAACGAACATTACTTTAATAAAAGTAAAAATAGCAACAAAACCCTGAAAAATGAATAAGTACATTACATTTGCAGATTAGAAAAAACGAGTAATCAAGTAATCAACATTAAAAAAGTCAAAACGGCTTAAAAAAATTACACCAATTTATTAATAATTTGCTAATAATACAGGATACTTCCTGTAATTGTACATTCAAAATAAATGTGAATGCGGCAATAGGTGTGCAGTGCGACATAAAATTGCCCGTATCTCTTAAGCCGTTAATGTTATCGAGATGTTACAAGAGGACTTGATAACTCTAAGAATGTTCACAAAAACCAATTGTTGCATTTATAACTGAAAAAAGTTTTACTTAACAAAAAAATGGCGCATCCACCATTAAACTTAGGCGGTACCTGAGTTCACAAGTATGTTGCAGACTTGTATATCACGCCAAAAAGTGTGCAATTATAGTGTTTATTAACGGTTAAAATATTACTAATTTCCAATCAGCTGTTTAATAATTGTAAATAAAAAACCATTTTCCATTTCCAACTTTAGAGCCCTATAGTTCGTTAATGAAGGGCGTAAAGAAAAATTTTTATATGAAATACTATTATTATTTTTGGTCTTTCTATCACCTCCCAAGTTTTTGGTACACCCTGTATAATGAGCTTACTGAGACTGGGAAAAATACACAGTATTTCTTCAAGATTTGAAAAAAAAATTAGGGTTGTCTGTTAGATATAGCAAAGTCCTTTCAAATTCTGGAAAAAGGGAAGATCTGACAACGTTGTGATTACAACAATAGGATCCCAAAAAAATGTATGAACTGTTACAGCAATAATTGAGAAATTCCATTCTTTTTTGGAAAAATTATTAAAATTAGTTCAATTTGGCTTCTACGGACATCCAGCTTTGCACTGAGAGTGAATCGTTTGACCTACCGCAGTCATTGGGATAATATTTAGTAAATATTAGAGACTTTTAGCTTGTCTTAAATTTCTCACGTATCCGTATACGTAACGAACTGCGCATGTGTAGACCCGTTACGTCTCAGCCGATACGATGCGTTGAACGTATTGTTACGTACCCTACTCCGTATACTTAAACGTATCCCTATCCCGATTAAAGTCAGTATTCCGTGCTATTTGTGCTATATTACATCATCTTCCTCGTCTAGCAGCAATGGATTATTTAATATCGCCTCCATTTTACGTTTTACAAAAATATAAAAAGGTTAAATAAAAAATCTTTGAGGTTATACAATTAGAAACAGAACGAAGCGATACGTTTTCTGCTAAAAAGGCTTTCTTGACAATTTCTTTACG
This sequence comes from Galerucella tenella, assembly GCA_910591685.1. Lineage (NCBI taxonomy): Eukaryota > Metazoa > Arthropoda > Insecta > Coleoptera > Chrysomelidae > Galerucella > Galerucella tenella. Next base: position 5,000 of record CAJUYH010000677.1, read on the forward strand.
TCAACGTAACTCCAATACGGATACGGATACTTGTAAAAACTTATGACCAGCTAAAAGTGTCTATTGTCAAATAAAATAAATGTTGCTTATAAAATACGATGTCGTGTTTCAATTGGCAAAAAGGACAGCTTATTTCTGTTCAATTATTATTAAATCTCATCCCCAACTCCTCATTACAGAACAAATTAATGTCAACTTTTTATTACTTTTGTGTTTTTTCGCCTAAAAATTGATAGTGTTACGTACTCAGTGATTCAGAAGCCGGTCCTGTGGCAAACTATGAATGCGACCTTTCTAGAAAGGTTCTTTCGCAGGTAATGTTCCAGACTGTTCTCGCAGCGTAAAAGGCGGTGAATTCAAGAAAGTTCCAGAGTTGCGGAGGACTATATATACGCGGGGTTTCGAGTGAGTCGAGGAGTTGTTCAGTATACAGTGAATATAAATAGTGTTGAAGATAAATTAGGACAATTATTATACCGAGTGTAGATAAATTACTAGACATTAAGTAGTGTGTATATAAATTAAGTTTATTATAGTGTGTAAGTGTTTCTTCAATAAATCAATAGTAATTAGCCATAGTGAGCGTATAATTTTATCCCACGGTAAAAACAGTTCAAATAAATAATAAAAGCATTACAATAGCAACAAACAAATATCAAACTACAACAAAACTACCGAAATAAAATCAAATAAACAATTTTTCTACGAACTTTATTTATATAAAACAACACTTCTTTTTAATATTTTTTATATATTTTTACTTAAATCTAAGAACAAAAAAAATACAGCCAAATCCACACCGCACAAATAGGTAAAAACTTACCGTTCATCTCCCTCCCCGACGCCCCACTTCAACGTCTTTCAAAATACGAGCGTAACAGTTCTTGACAGTTTAATTATGGACGGGAGGCGCCGTTTGACGTTCGATTTCTTCAAGGCTAAGAACGTGTTGCGATAGACCAGCAGTACTAGGCAACTCCCCACCTCTAGCACGTTCCAGTAGATCCGGAGAAAACCAACGCGCCAACTGATTTGCCGTTGCCGCGCTGGAAGTAGTGGATGTATCTACGCCCGTTTTACAATTTCTAGTTGCTACAAACCGTAAATCATATTTTAAAATACAATTAAACCAAAAACTATAAGTCGACTACGCAGCCACCAGATCGGAAATTGTCTTGTTCATTCCAAAATGTCACAATTGACAGCAGACATGGAAATTTACAATACTTCGAAGGTTAACTCATAGAACTTAGGTTTGTCGAAACTAGCATTTATTAGCCGTTCTGGAATCGTTTCAAGTACTGTACAGTGCGCAAACTCGAATTTGGGATGGACACATCAACTTTATCACTCCTTCCGGAAGGTACAGTTTGTACACCGTCCCAATAAATAGCTGGAACTCGAAATAAATACAGCACAACGATACCAAGAACAGTTCTATAGCCAGTTGAAACAAATTAATTGTATCTGTGGCAGATGTCAATCGTTAAAGAATTGTTCTGTGTCAGCTGTCAAGGAGTATAGACGTGACAAATATTCGCGCTCAACTTCCGATTTAATCCGCGCGTAGTCTATTTACTACAACAAAATATTACCTGAATGTGAATTATTGAAAAACTGTTGTCGATTACCGCCGCTTATATTATGTTGTTGGTTGTTCTGTTGTTGCTGGAAAGTAATCTGTTGCTGTGGTACAGACTGCTGTTGATTAGCCGGTCTGTGTTGATGCTGTGCACGTAGTTGCTGTTGAGTAAACTGTTGGTTAGTGGAGTATTGTTGGGAATTGTACTGAGACTGGGGGACACCTTGATTGGTTGGATATTGTGAACTCATCACTTGAGGATTTAATACTTTTCTTTGTTGTTGTTGGTAAGCTAATTGTTGTTGTTGCTGCTGCTGTGCTCTCTGTTGTTGCATTACTTGCTGTTGTTGTTGAGGTTGCGGACCTTGCTGTCCAAAGAATTGGTCAGTCATGGGCGTTTGGAAATTACTGTTTGCTTTAACGATTGGACGACCTAAAAATATATAATTGTTGTTTGACTGATACTAGTTATAAAGACAAGTGACAGATGGATTTGTCGAATTATATAATTGAAGTATTTAAATATAAAATAATAAAAACTAAAATTAAAAACATACTGTCGCTACCTGGATGTTTAGCAGACATATACTGTGCACTAGGATTCCATTGTGGCTGTGGAGGTTGTGGTCTCATTCCAGTCAACGGTCTTCCGGGAGGTACTTTAGTGTCAGCATTAACTTTGTTTTCCTTACCTAAATATCCAACAAAAATAATTTAAAACGCATTCTAACTATTTTATTAACAAATATATATTTACCTTCTTCTTTTTCCGCGGTCATTTTTCTTAGTACTGAAGTCGGTGTGAAATTCAATGGAGTAGGAGACGTAACATTTTTAGGGGGTGCTTGACTAGGATTATTACTTGGACTTTGTCCTCGTTGCATTTCTTGCTTTTTGCGGTAATTTTCTTGTTGCTCTTCGAGTTTTTTCTTAATTAATGCCCGTTGTAGAATGTTTTGTGTATGGACCTGCAATTCTCTGGGCGAGGGAATTCTTTGATGCATAGCTAAATTCAAAACATATTTACTATCAATATAAACTCAATGTTACGAGAAAGATCAAAATTTCGATGTGTACAAAGCTACTCTAATCTATTATTAAGCATAAATATTTTTTTATTGCCGACAGTTTCACTTGATTCTCGTGGCGTTAGTGTGTATTTCATTCAATTACTGAATTAAAATTGACTTTAGAACCACCAAAGTTTAGGAGTATCTTACACCTACATTATCAGTAGAGTTTGAAGAAAAAATTTCAGTGCTGTTTACTCAAATTAATTGAATCTATTCAAACAAAAATAGCTGTGAAGTGATCACTCACCAGGTACTGTCAACGTGTTGGGACTTGTTGCCAAAATTGGAGATACACAATATGCTGCATGTAACAACATTTTACTGATTCAGCAACACATTTTTGTCTCAAACATGCATTACAAAAAGCGACAAAAAAGTTATTTAAAACAAGTTCTACGTAAAGCGGAATTCAAATATGTATATACAGTGTGTCTACTGAAGTTGGAACCATATGGAAGACTTTTTTTTTCATAGAACCAATAATAAAAAAAGTTTTCATATGGTTCCAACTTAACTAGACACACTGTATATAAGGACGTGCAGTGACAAAAAGCTGAAAACACATAGCTTTTACAGGAGAGCAGTTACAGTTTTATCTTCTTAAATAAAAATCGCAATAAATAGTTAGCTCGAGCAGATTTTTTACTAACATTATTTAACCTATCAATTTTTGTTCTTTAAATAATGTGGTTGCATATACAGGGTGTCTCAAAATTGACGCCCGTCCTTTCAGAATATGAATCGGGGGGGCTAAAACGAATTAAAACGTAAGAATAAAAAAAATTGCGTTATGTCCATGGTTACAGAGTTATTGACAAAAAACAAAGATCTAACATTCAATGTTTACACTTTATTAAAAACGAAGTCAGCTAAAAACAAATGAGTAGCATAGGTTGCTATGGTAATGTTAAATGTTAATTATTAGTTCTGTCAACTTTTGTCATAATAAGTATAAGTATAATTTCATATGGTTATTTGTTTTAAAAATGGAACGTTATTATTCCAATCGAGAATATGTTGATATGTTAAAAAAATAAGGTGCGCATAATGATAATGCCAGTGCTGCATCTAGAGCATATACCATAAAATTCCCAAATCGACGGCACCCTGATGCAAAAACTATACGACGGGTTGAACAAAGATTACTGGAAACAGGTAATTTAAATCCCAGATTAAATAAGGGAGGACGCCATTCTACGCTCAACGTCGTCCAAGAAGAGCAAATTCTTGATTTTGTTGAAGCGGAACCAAATACAAGTCTTCGAGTTACATCGAGACAAACGCATTTCCAAAAAGATACCATTCATAGATTATTAAGAAGGAATGGCTTATATCCATTTAGGCCTCAAAAAGTTTAAGTTTTACATGAAGGAGATAGGGAGCTTCGGATTAATTTTTGTAGATGGTTATTGGATAACGTAAACAATGATCCTCATTTTATAGAAAATATTATGTTTACTGATGAGTGTACATTTACCCAGACAGGGATTATAAATACTCATAATTTGCACGAGTGGAGAGATGAAAACCCTTATTTAATATGTAAAAGATGTCAACCAAAGACGATGGTCAGTAAACATTTGGTCTGGATTATTAAATAATAATGTAATCGGCCCAAATATGTTACCTAACCGACTTAATTCAGCATCGTATTTTCATTTTTTAAACGACAATTTACCACTGCCATTTCTCGATCAAGTTCCATTAGCAACTAGATTGAATTGCTGGTTCCAACATGATGGTGCTCCTGCACATTATGGTAGACATTACTAAATCAAACATTCCCCGACTGTTGGATTGGAAGAGGTGGACCCGTACTATGGCCTCCTAGATCTCCAGATCTAAATCCATTAGATTTTTTCTTTTGGGGATTTTTGAAAGAAAAAATTTACTTTGAACCTGTTGAGAGTGCGGAAGATGTAGTAGCTCGTATTCACGTGACACGTGAATTGTAACAAATATTCGTTTTTAATAAAGTTTAAACATTGAATGTTAGATCTTTGTTTTTTGTCAATAACTATGTAACCATGGACATAACGCAATTTTTTTATTCTTACGTTTTAATTTGTTTTAGCCCCCCGATTCATATTCTGAAAGGACGGGCGACAATTTTGAGACACCCTGTATAATAACCCATGTAGTTAGACTTTTAGGTTGTTATTTTAGAAATTAAATCATAGTTACTTGAAAATTAGTTGATGTAAAAAGCAAAGTTCTAATTAGTCAGTGCAGAAAAATGTTTTTTACATCCCAATTACTTACCGACAATAAATAACATGTAGGCCAAACAATAGGTAAATATTTTTCGTCTTCTACCTTCTATACTTTGGCAAGTTTATCTGAAGCCGTGAAAGGAATGCAGTCGAAAACATTCGATATTGCCACGTTTAACTATGAAAAAGCTAAAGTGCCAAGTATGTAGAGATAGTAATTAGAAAAGGGGCTTTTTATTATTAACAGTATGATTAAACGTTAATTCTTTAATGTGCTTGTTTCCTTGGATTTTTTCTATTAACATTATTTAATCAATTTATGAATATTAAAATATGAGCACTTTTCCAAATTTTTTAAGGGCTTCTTCAAGCTCTGGCAGCGTTGTACGAAAACCATAATTACCACAACCTCCGAATTACATAATTGGTGATTTTTATCGAAAGCTGACTTCTTATTGGCAAGCGCGTGCGTGTGTTCTTCCCTCTCACTTCGTCAATTGACTGATATTGATTTATCCAGTGGCGTTGGTATTGTCAGTGACCTTTGTATTTTCAATTTTACTTGGTAAAATAAGTACCGTACGCCATTTGTACGTTTATGACAGATATGCGCTATGTTTCCTCGCTTCTCACCGATGCCTCGTAGCTTCAGATAAACTTGCCAATGTATACTAGGATTTTTGTCAAAAATTAGTATACTTGCAAGCTCTGTTGCTTGGCCTAATGGTATGACGAATAATAGTTATGTACAAAGCACGAAAAACTGTCGATTATAGTGTTTCGTCGAGGTGCATATTACATTTTTTCGTAAAAAAAAAAATAACGATAGGTTACACAATGTAAACTCGATTAATTAACGATTTTCATTTAAAATCCAACAGCTCCAACATCTTGCGAAGTGTACACAAAACTGCGTAAGAACTCACCGTTCGGCGGAAGAGGCGATACTCTTAATTGTTGCTGTTGTTGTTGTTGAAACATGTGATGTGGCGGCACCGGACTAAGCACTCGCGGGCTCGGACCAAAACCGCCGTTTCCGTGTATTTTCAATATAGTCATCAACATATCCCTGTGTCTCGGCTGTAAAGCTGGATTAGCCAACTGTTGGCACAGATGTTGAGTGGTGATTTCACCACGTTTCAGACCTTTATTCAAATAACAACGCGTCACATGATAATACAAACACACATAAATATAATTATATATATAATTAATTCAATTCAGTTTTCATTACGCCTTAGACCTAAAATTCCTATTAAATTATTTTGAATGAAGAAAATGGAGCTACAATTGACGACAGAGAGCGAACGATATGGATTCTTATTACAGAGAGCATTTTCACTACGCAATGGCAAATGTCAGTATCCCGTGTATGCTACGTCCGCTCTACGATTACACCAAGGTAGGGGATCTCTGGAAGCGCGATGGTGCTGCCACATAGAGAGTCCCGTCAGTACTAAAATTTCCAATTTAATGAGAACCAGAATGAAAACTGCAACGCCGTAAGCGGTGGTTGCAGATTCTTCCACATTTATCAGCGCTGATATCCTAACCTGACAACTGCAAACCAACGTTTTATGACGTGTATCGTGAGTTTGTCCAGTTTCTGTTTTGAAAAACTATTTTGCTTATTTGTGGGTGTGTGTGTATTGCAAAATACTGTAATGTGAGGTGCACCCGGTAAGCTTTATCTTCATAAAAAGACATGTTTCATTAAATAAAAAGTGACAGGAGTAGTTATTCCTCCATACAACATTGAACTTCCCAGCATTGTTGTTGAATTCCCAACATTCATTTTTCCTCAGGTATGTCATTGAAATATGTAAAAATACGTTCCATTTATTGTATACTTTTTTTATTCAATAAAATACATGAACTTGATGATTTTTGCATTACTTTTCCCACTTCAGGCATTATACGGTCCATTTTTTGACATTTCATTCAATTTTACTTGACTATTTGATTGTTATTATTGTAATATCAATCTAATGTTGAGTAACTTTGAATGAAATATCAAAAAATGAACCATACATGTCATTTTGCAATAAAAGAAAAATTACAGAAATTTTGAATATGCCGCCAAAAACTGTAAAATTACAGGAATCTTCTTTTTCGGCTGTTAGCGAAGTTCACAACCATCTGATTTGTGTTACAGGTACTGACGGGACTCTCAAGATGGCGCCCTCCCTACAAATAGAGGGCGCCATGGGCCAGTTTCCCATCTATAAGTATTTTTTTTATCTATGGGTTACACCACGCCAGCACTATGCACCTGTTTCTGTCTGAACTGAACCTAAGATTTGCCAGCTGCAGAGCTACTTTTGAGGTTATGTGAAAAAGTCACTAATCCTTTTCAGATCTACAGTTTTTACATTCAACGTTTTTTTCTAGGACCTCAACTTTGGCCGAAAATCGCAAAATTACCTTTTTCCACCCCCAAATCATCCCTCCCATTTTTCTGCTGTTGCATTTATTTCTCCCTTGTTTGTAACAACCCGCTCTACAACTTTCACTAACCAAACTTTAGATTTTTTACCAAAAAAATGAGCTGGAGTATACAGGAAATTACCCTTAACTATAATTTGTTGTAAAAAAAACTTACCTTGAAGAATAGCCTGCGCCTCTGGTCGATTCAGAAGATCTCTACTTTGTTGCATGACTAGATCATGCAAAGGAGACGCCCGCAACTGTTGAGGATGCACCGACGTAGTTGCGTTAATCAACTTGTTGAGCATGTCCATTTGTTGTTTCTGTTGCTGCTGCTGTTGAAACTGTGCTTGTTGCAATTTAATTGTGAGATCATTGGTAGTCTGATGATGTTGCATGCCGCCCATATTCATGTTGGATCCTCCGTGATGATGAGAATTTGTACCGGAAAGTCTGGCAGCTTCGTCTTGTTGTTGGGAATGGTTCAACATCTGCAAAGGATACTGTTCAATTACAAAAATTCCTTAAGAATTTGGAAAATTTATTTTGGAAAACACAAGGAAAATGGTGAATGCTCATTTAAATGAACCTGAAGCCCCTCTGTCTTATTGTCTTCTAGTATTGAATTATAGCTGTAATTTGGTAACAAATAAATCACCCGCGGAATGACTATGTGAAGAAGCTAAGAAAGCCACCAGGAAACAAATTCTGGGCTCTGAGACTTCTATACCAACTAGTGGTTCATTAAATGAAGAAAATTGCTACAATTGACTCAACAAAACATGGAGGGACTGTAGAAATATCTCAGAAAAATACATTCACATGCGAAGAAAAAGATTAAACAATCGACACTTTCATCTTTGTTCATTCGCCGAGTATTGTCAGACAAGTTTAGTGGAGACATCTCAGGAGCTACGTAAAAATTGACAGAACTCCACATCATCTAAAAGTAGCAAATACTTATATATTTTGTTTACAATAAAAATCAAATATAAGGCTATTAATTACCTCTAGTAAGCTCATAGGTTGGGCCTTGTTTATAGATGCACTGCTAGTTGTTGGATGGCCTCCAGATTGTGCTTGTTCCAACTGAAATAAGTAAATTGTAAAGCAATCAACATTGTTTGGCTAACCACTAAGTTACTGTAAAATTGTTTGATAAAAAACAATTAGAAACCATTTTCACCAACATATAGGGATGCGTTGAAACTTACCAATTTTTTGAAAGCAGCTGCCATGTCTTCATCGGGTTTTTGATGATGTTTTGTAGATATTCCGGTGCTAGCTTCAACATTTTGCCTTATTTTCGCCTCTAATTCGTCTAGACTAAGTATCTTTCCGGCAATAGACTGTTTAGCTGGTTCAGTTTGCGGTTTACTTCTTTGTAATATTTCCACGATATTGATCGGTTGAGATTGCGGTTGAAATTCTTTTTTTCCTCCTAATTAAAAATACATACTCATGATCAAAATAGAATAAAAAAATCAGGATATTGTCACACACCTCAGGGTCCGTTAAAGAAAGAAGAGTATAAAAAATAAGCAAAGGGGTGACAGAACTTCTGTTCGCCATGGGAACGTACAAGATACAAATATTTCATACATTTTGACCGGGACCAGATTTGCACTTAAAAAGTGTAGGGTCCTTTAGCTTTTTCATTCAATTTTGTTTTTGGAGAAGATTTTATTTGGCTTTGTGGAATTTAGTAATTAATTTGCTGCATATGCATGCCTAGCGAGGTATTGAGATCATTTCCTGAATCTCCAGACCTCAAATCTTAAGAATACTTCGTAGCGTATAAGGTATTGACTTAGCGAGCATTCAGAAACAAGATTGCCATACTACACCAAGAACTACTCGATATTTTTCCTGGCAAAACTTCTTCATATTAGGTGTTTTTGATTGAGATCTCAGTTAATCTCAGCTCACATCGGTCATGTGCGCGTTCTTTTTGATTTACTCACTTCGAAGTGAGCTGAGATTTTTCCTCCCTCTTCCCCGATGCTGAATGTGATGTAAGGGGGTATCAGTTAGACTTGAGTCGGAAATAAAGTGGAGGGGTTGAAGAAATATTTGTTTTTGTTTACATATAAACACACATTATCTAATTTTCTTTTGTTACTTGTTACAAATTATCAATTGACTAAATAAAAGAGAAATAATTATGGATACAATAACATTATTAAATGCTGATACGAATTTATATGTTTTATGTCTCTTATTCACTCATGCGTCGGCAGATCGCGCGTTTCAATTGAGTAGTTCATTCTTTTTGGTGCTTACTCACATCACTTTATCTCATATCACTTTAACTGAAGTGAGATGAGATCTCAGTCAAAAAGAACACATTTATTATAGCTATAGCTTCTTTAAGACGTTCTCCTTGTCAGGATCCCAGCAATACAACCATTTATTCGAGACAATATATCATTATTTTATACTGAAATCTTGTCTGATTATACCTGTCGATACATATCTACCCTTTAGAAAGTTACAGAAGTACTTTCATTTATCCAAAAAGTGTAGTTTAAAGTTAAAAAACTGTCTGTCAGATCCCCACCCCACCTGTTTTCACTTTTATTTCAAGAAAAAAGATCTTATAGCAATCAATATATAGTTAAAATAAGAACCTTCTTGGTGTGCGTCATCGATTGTGACGTATATCCGGCAGGCTTATTCTGTAAAAACAACAATTATTTTGCAACTAGCAACCGTTGCACAACGGTCGCGCAATCAGTCGCAAAATTTGGTATTCTGTAAGGTAGTCGCGTCGCGGTTGCGTCGCAATTGCTGGTTGCTGTCAAGATGCACTTTTACGTCATAAAACTAGCGCCACTCGCAATCGGGTAGCAATCAACGTAACTTAAATTGTCTGTAAAATCAGCTGATGAACAAAGACAAATGTAAAAAATATTTAATATGCATGAAAAATCAAGTAAGCCTACGAAACAGTGCCTTACACAACTAAAAGAAGTTGAAAATGGGTTTCCAAATACTTTTTTAGATGATTTGTTTAAAAAAAAACAATATACTTCTAGGTATTTTTTGAGATGGGTGATATAGGTAGGTCAACGTTCAATCCTTGAATATTTACATAAAAAAATCACATAATGGTGAAATATGGGTAAATATATAGGAGAGTTTAAATCCTTGAATAATGAAAAAAAGATTTCAAGTCAATTTATTTTTCATTTATGTAAGAATGTAGATATTTTTTTTTCAAGAACAAACATGTTAGAAACATCATTTGATAGATATTTTATTCTTAAAGGGTATATAAATCACACCATCAGAGCCTAAACAAAAATTAGCTCTTAGTGATTGTTTATGTTAACATAATAAAGATAAGAGTGTAGGTACCTAGCTATCTATGGCATCTGCCTTCAGAAAGAATTTTTATTTTCTCTCATTTTTAAATAGTGCATTAGGTACCTAGTGAATACATCAGTTTTGAATTATTGTGTCTTTTGTGGTTGTTACTTATTCTTTTATCAATTAGGTGAGTTAAATTATTTGAGAATGGTTACTGCTACTATTAATTGTTTTTGACGTACATACAGAAAATGGGAGAACACAGAGTTTTCAATAGCCAGTTGGAAGAGTTGATTGAATAGCAATCACAATTATAGTAGTTGTAGTTAAGTTATTTGATAATTAAATCAAGTTTTATTAATAGAAATTAAAGGTAATTAAGTAATAAATTATAACATTTTGTCAATTATAAACATGTTTTATTTGTACAAATAGTAATTAAATGGGCTTACTAACTGCCCTCAGAAAAGTGGACACACCTACCCTAATATTTAATAACAATTACTAAATACGTAAAAACAAATAATAACTATTATCTCTTCCATTACTTATAAATAAAAAATAACTTTTCTGAGGGTAGTTAGTAAGCCCATTAAATTACTATTTGTACAAATAAAACATGATTATTATTGACAAAATGTTATAATTTATCACTTACCTTCTATTTCTATTGGGAAAACTTGATTTAATTATCAAGCAACTCAACAACAACTACTATAATTGTGATTGCTATTCAACAGTTGCAATCGCGTTGTAATTGCTAAAAAATTGCTTACAGAATACGTATTTTTCATATGAACAACTGAAAAATGCACTTTTTTTGTTAACCAATTGCTCACTAGAGGCAGTTAACAAATAAATTGCGATCGCGGTCGCAGTTGCTTCTTCGAGAATACGAAACCCGCGTTTGACAGCGACAATTGCGCAATTATCGGCAGTCGCAAGTTACAGAATAGGTCTGCGGGTTTTCGGCATGTCGTTAATTTTATTTGCAATTTTGACATATAGCTAACCTTAAATTTGATAAAAGAGATCATCAGTATTGTATTTAGCCCAAATTCGAAAAGGCTATGCAATTAATAATTACCAGCATCTTTTTCTAACTGAAAATACTTGAGAACTTTCAAATGATGTTTTTCCGTGTATTCATGCATATTTTTGTATTATTCATATAAATAAAACAATAAGATTAATATTCACTTTTCATAAATAATAATTGACCGTAAACATCAAAGTACAGACCTGTCAAGAACTGTCAGTGTGACAGTAGAGAACATGGAGCTACTATTAAGAGGAGATGACACAGTCGACTATCTTATAATGGGAAAGTGGTATCACATGAGTGACACTGTGGTGTTAGCAATATGGCGTCGACGGCAGAACCAAGAACCTCTTTTCACAAATTTCAACCACATATCTCTTATTGATGGAGTTATAAGAAATCTACACACATTGAATATAATATGAAGTTAAATAAAACTTATTGAACCACAAAGAAATATATTCCAGTACAATCCTGTTTCGATTGTTTACTAACCTATGATATGTTGTTCCTGATGATTTTTTCGTATTTACACTGTCTCTACTTGTACAACTTCGTGAAGCACAAGAAACCATTATTGTTCAATTATTAAAATAGAAAAAAACGACACTAACATAAAGAAAATCCAAAAATACCCAATTCACAACTTCAAAACAGTACTAATGTCAAGTTGACAGAGAAGTGCTAGTAAAATGGCGAAACCGATACCACTTTTATGACAGGCGTAGCGACTCCTCTTAATACTAGCTCCATGGTAGAGAAAGACGTAAGACTTATTGCCGCTACGAAAGTAACGCCTTCATAGTATTTTAAGCTATCGATTGATAGGTTGATCTTGAGCGTAATCTAAACATCAACCAATCAAATTTTTGTAAGTCAAAGATTAGGGTTAACGTTTGTAATATATTTAAACGGTTCATTATTGTGATAATTTGATTAGGATTAATCACAGACCTGCCCTTTTTTCCATTTCTTCCTACGTAATGTGTTAGAAAGACATTAACAATCGAGACGCACACCAAGAAGGGTATTATTTTAACCATATTATTACCTGTATTAGCGGCGGGAGAGATGGGCGCAAAGTAGGTATCAGAATCATTCGGAATGGTTACGTTCGTTTCTCCAATGTCTTTTAACAAATGCTTAATGATATGATGATCTTCGTGTAACGAAGAACGGCGACTTTCGTGTTTCTCGGGACTTTCTTGCTTAAACCAACGACTAAAGCGAGATTTTGTATTGTCTCCCTCGGTTCCGATACCATTCTATTGGAAAAGAAAAAAAATTTATAGCTAGTGAACAAAAAAAATTATAGGTGTGAATTTACGTTTGAAATTTTAAAAAAATGTACTTGGTATTATAATAATTTAAAAAAAATACCGTCAATAATCCAGGAATAGTCTCACACTTCAAGATCTCATCGAAATTAAACGAATGCTCATCGGCAACAGCGTTAGCGGTGCTTTCCGTTTCAGTCTTGTCATTGTCATCTTTATTATTGTCCTTAACTTCATCTTTAGCGGTCTTTTCGTTTTTTTCCCCGGCCGGCGGGGCGGACGCGGCATTTTTTTGTTCAGGTACTTTACGAGTTTCTTGTTCTTTTTTTTCTTCGCCGTTGTTCGGCTTCGCCGGCGGTACTGGTTCGATTTTTTTCTTAACCTCTTTGGTACGCTTCAAATTCGGCGGGCTGAGTTTTTTTCTTCCGGGTTTGTCGTCGTCGAAGCCACGCAATTCGATCGTATCGTTTTGGGATAACGGACCGCCGGAAAACCTGAAATTAGATCGTTTATAGGTATTAACCAACAAGAATATCAACAAGGGTGAATGAAAATCGAGATATTTTTACCCGTTTCGATTGTTGTATGTGTGTATTTATTTTGGGGTGACATTCACTGAGACCTAAAAGATCTATTGTGCCCCCTTACTTCTACTTAGTTTCTAAGGAGTCTCAGAAACTAGTAGCTCCTTTAGTCCTATTTCCCGGAGGAATTTTAGGATATCTGCAGCCTTCAACTTGGGTAAATGTTCCTCTTCTATCCAGTAATCTCCCAGGTGCTGTGCTCTAGGATTCTGAAGTGCTGTGTAGTTGGAAAGTATGTGGATGGAGGTTTCTTCTTCCATGCCACAAAATCTGCATTCTTATTCCTCCACTATTTTGAGTTTTTTCAGGTGCCCATTCAGGCGACAATGTCCCCTTAGGATCCCTGTTCAAACTCTTAGCGCAGTTTTACTTTGACTTATGCATTAATTTGATCTCAACAGGTTGTAGTCACCGAGAAGAGTCTTTGATTGTATAAGCCCTACTAGATCTTTCCAATGGTCGGATCTTCTCTTTTTCTCGGCTTTTCCTATTTCTTCCAATATTACATTGGGGCGGATTCCGATTCCGATTGTTACTACTTTTTAAGAACTAAAAGATGTTTTTGCTTCAATGTAAGTATTTTAATAATTGTATCGTGTATTGAAAAGTATGATCGTTGGTACAATGAAGATTTTTGGTTTAAAGCCTAAATTTAACCTCAAACATTTTGAGAATTAACTTGTTAAAAACAAACAGGCAGAAACGGTTGAGATTTTGCTGATAACAAGAACATAAATTACACAATCAAGAGTCTGTGTCATTGTTTCAAAAACCACAGTGCTCTGCTCCGGAGCACCCTACAATATGATACATCTGTATCTGTAGAGTAGGGAGGGTGAGTGTAGGCTAACAGCACTTAGGCCACATGTGACCCATTGTACATCCTCCCGAGGAGTTGTCCTCCTAGGTCATCGTCCATCCTATCCTTCTCAGGAAGGTGGACAGGTCACTAGGAGACATCTCCTTTTTATTGGCAGGTGTAGGCCAAGACTCACTGAACACACATTTTCTCTTATTGACGAAACTCCGGACATTCGCTTGGGAAGGAATTATGATAAATATGATACAAAAAATAGGTTAGATTAAAAGAACAAATGCATGGTATTGAACAGATCAGAATACATCAAGTTCCATTGTGTTTGTGACTCATTTAGGGCCAGTTGTATGAAGCATAGTTAACCTAATGTCTATGGTTAACCCATGATCACAGCTATTAGAGTGTTGTACGAAACGTAGTCAAGAATTATTTTGGTTAACTCATGAGTTAACTATGCAATTCACTGAACCACCAAAAATGGTGGTTTAACTAAAGTTCATGGAATAAACGTCAAATTCTGATGTGATATATCTTATAATTGACTGTCACATACTATAATTTTACAACTTTTTATTGTTTACAATGGAAAACGTGAATTATTTTGAAGAATTAACGGATGATGAAGATTTTCTAGAAATGATAAGAGAAGTAGAAGAAGGTTTACTTACTTATTTGTATACGACTTTTATTCCTTATTGAGATTTTATGCTGGGTTTTTGGTTTATGGAGAAACGCTCGCATATTTCGAGCAAGAGAAAATAATTTTGAAAAGTGGACGGAAAATGAATTTTTTGATAGATTCAGAATATCAAAAGGCACTGCAAGTATCTACATCATCCAATTTAATTTTTTTATATGGACCACCGCCAGTGCCTTGAGCATAACATTTTTCGTCAGCATACTTTTTCTTTACTCTTTTTTTAATATTTCTATACTTATTTAAAAGCACGTCACTTGTTCGTTGTGTAGTTGCACTGATAGAATTAAATTCTTCAGCCAACTGAAGCCACACATTTTTCTTATGCGGAGAACTTTCTGCATCCGTTTTCTTACACTCTATAACGTTTTTATACTTAGAAACTAGAGATTCGGATAACCAACATGAAAATATTAATTTGACCGTGGTTCAACTGACCACAACACGAACACCTTTCGTACAACGATTGATTGATTTGACTATGGTCAACATGTGATACTGGTTCAGTTGATCAATTGGTTAACTACGTTACATACAACTGGCCCTTACAGTTCCTGACTGTCATGGATTTTTGTCAGAACGCGAAAATGCTTGGGACTCATGTTGTCATCAATGAAAATGTTGTATACATCACTATAGCTCAAAAAAATTTATGAAAATATCAAACTTTTTAAAAACTCACCATTCGGGTTCTTCTTGTTCTCTATCGGATATTCTCCTTCTTTCGTATCCTTTGTTGATTCTTCTCGTGTCTTTATTATTATTTTCTCTGTCTCTAGTTATATCGAAATCTCTGCCAAAACTTCTTCTTTCATATTTATCACCGAACTTGTCGTCACGATCGTTGTTATTGTTACGTTGTTGACTTCTATAACTGTACTCGTTGTCTCCCGAATCCAGTTTATCATTGAAGTCCCACGAATCGCGCAGAATTCTACCGCTTCCAATTCGCCTAGTATTCGATTGTATTTCCCTTATGCCTAAAATAATCGAAAATAATGGATAGATCAGTTTATTTTTCAACAATTTTAAATTGAAAAATGTTTTGCCCACAGCTATAATTGAAACAAGTGTCAGGTGTAAACGTATAAATTCTAATTAGTTAGAAAGAATTTAGCTGGGACTCTGCACACTATAAAATTCTACTATCGACTCTATTCTACACGACTTGTCGACTGAAGTGATAGTTATGGTTTTCTACATGTGAAGACGTGTCGTTTTCTACGATTACGAGATATGGAGATATCTGTAATCAAATTTATGACATTTGACACAATAAAAATAGCAAAACAAGTCGCAATCTGCTTTGAGACAAGAAACATAAAAGTTATTATGGGGTTACCCACGTCGAAAAATTAAATTATCACAAAAAAATGTAGCATAGCCACAATGAGAACTATAAAATGTTTACATTAAAACTACAAATCGATGAAAATGTCAGAAAAAAAATAAGAGTTGACGACATAGTACAGAGTGAAGGCCCATCCCCAATCAATTTAGTGGCGAAGTGGCACTTCGGCACGCGTGCTGGGACAATGACGTTTAAACGTAAGTATCCTCAATTCAATTTCGTGCTGACATGCGCGCCGACTTGGAAGTGCAAGCTTTTTTAGGTGCGTGCCGAATTGTGTCATGCGCATTTAATCATGGGAAAATAATTTAGGTACCCTAACCCTATTTTATTCTATTATGTTTGTAAACAAACATACATTATTTTCTAATATCGTAATTATATTAATTTGTTGTCTTTGGTAAGTGGTAACTATTTTTATTTACAAGAATAATCACAGGTTGAACTTTTTAATTACCTCGTTACCTTAAAATAACAAAGAAAATGCGCATGTGCGATAACATTCAGGCAGACTCAATTGACAGGATTGAGGATGGGTATCCGTTTTGCAGCACGCGTGCTGAAGTGCCACTTCGCTAGTAGATTGAGGATGTAGCTTGAGATTTTGACTGCTGACGACTGGAATAATAGTTATCTACTGTAGAAAGCAACCGGTAGAATTCTATAGTGTGCAGAGTCCCAGCACTTATTATTTTGTTGTTGGCATTTGACACAAGTGTCAAATGGAGACGTACCTTTAGATGTTTCCATAGAAATAAGAATAGAGGAGTTCAGTCTAAGGTCAGTGAGGCCAACAAAAAGTGTTTTTTTCTGACAAGAATGACAGTTAAGATCTACCATTCAAAACATAAGATTTTTGCATGTTTTTTATCATTGCGAACATCTATATTGCTTAATTAAAATTATGAATACGCCCCCGAAGCGTATATCTTGAAATTTAAAATGACTTTTTAGCGGAATACTCAACAACATATCGGTGGCCAATAATTCTAGGAACTCTTGGCATGTCACCATTTCATTTCTGTTATCTGTCACTAGTTATGTCAGATGTCAGTGGAAAAAGTAATTAGAAGAATAGATATACAACTAACTAGAAATGCTACAAAAATCTAATCGAAAATGGACATACACAATTAAACGAATATCAACAAAAATAAATATAACTGACATTTGACATAACTAGTGACAGAATAACAGAAATGAAATGGTGACTTGCCAAAAGTTCCTAGAATTATTGGCCACCGATATGTTGAATATTCAGCTAAAAAGTCATTTTGAATTCCAGATATACGTTTCGGGGGCGTATTCATTATTTTAATAAAGCAATATAGATGTTCGCAATGAAAAAAAAACATGCAAAAATCTTATGTTTTGAATGGTAGACCTTAACTGTTATTCTTGTCAGAAAAAACCACTGACCTTAGACTGGACTCCTCTATTGGTGGCATGTGCGTTTATATAATACATCAGAAAGTTGTCTGAATAAAAAGTATTTGTTTTAAATCAACTTACCCATATGAGATGCTTCATTTTTGGGACCCAGTGGACTATGAGATCGATTGTTCCGCGTAGCATCGCCTCTAACAGGTACAAAACAACCGGAATTGAAACTTCGCCGTTGTGGTGACAAAACAATTCCATCGTTTTCTTTGCGAATACGTTCTCTGGGATCTCCTGGTCGTCGTCTGTGCTCCGATGGACCGTCGCCGCTGGTACGAGGTCCGTTTTCGATGGGAGTATCTGATTTCTTTCGTTCGATACCCCACTTTTCGGGATCCCAAATTGAAGGAGAACTAAAAATGTTTAAATATTTATTATTTTTTTTTAATTAATTAATAATTGGAAAAACTATACAGAATGTCCCACTACAAAAAAAATTAATTATAATCAACTTTCAGTACGACCAACTGTATAGTTTGGCAAGTTTATCTGAAGCTACGGGGCATCGGTAAGAGGCGAGGAAACATGGCGCATATCTGTCATAGACGTACAAATGGCGTACGGTACCTATTTTACCAAGTAAAATCGAAAATACAAAGGTCAATGACAATACCAACACCACTGGATAAATCAATATCAGTCAATTGACGGAGTGAGAGGGAAGAACACGCGCACGCACTTGCCAATAAGAAGTCAACTGGTCAAGCCTTTTGATAATTATTATTATTCAATTTGGAGGATGTGGTAATTATAGTTCTCGTACAACGCTGCCAGAGCTTGAATGCCCATAACAAATTTGGAAAAGTGTTCATCTGTTCATATTCATAAATTGAAAAAATAATGTTAATAGAAAAAATCCAAGGAAATAAGCACTTTAAATAATTAACGTTTTTATAATCATAGCCCCTTTTATAATTATTATCACTACATACTTAGCACTTTAGCTTTTTCATAGTTAAACGTGGCAATATCGAATGTTTTCGACTGCATTGCTTTCACGGCTTCAGATAAACTTGCCAAAGTATATATAAGAAAAAGATGACAATTTTCACTTTTCAGACCATCATTTCGGGATGTTTGAAACGGTCCATAAAGATATGTTAGATAATAAATTTAAACGTTTGCAGAACGAAGTCACGTGTTCGAACATTTAGATGTTCTGGAAGTGATACACATTGATTAAGTGTCTATTATGTTTGGAATAAAATTTCCGGCTGTCAGATCTTGTAAACTTAATTAAAATCGACATAATTGGCGTTCTAATTAGATATATTCGAAGTAGAAGAATATCTTTTATGTATGTGTCACAAAATTTCAATTATCAAGAAACGTTAATTTAAAAAAAAACTTACATTTCTGAAGGATCGATGAAATCGGGTTTCTTTTTAGAGAGCGGAACTTCGCGTAGTTTTATCAGTTCGTCCTTGGAATAGCTAATTTTGACGATTTCTCGGATAACCAAAATGGCGGGATCGGCAAAATCTTCAGTCGGCACGTCAGACACACTCATTCCTTCTTGTTGCTCATCTCCTGAAAATATAAATTAATTAAAATATTATCAACGTTGTGAATTAAACATCTAAAATAAAATTATACATCTACGCCAATGGTAGCTGCCATGTTCTTTACTGATATATTTAGGTATCTTCCATAATTAATAAAGGACGTAAGACGATATTCAACTGAGTCGTTTGGATTTTCCTATTAAAAACATGAAAACAAAATAACGCAACCACCAATACAAATAAAATTTCCATTCCCTCAACTGTTGAAAGGATTTCAATACCTATAGGCAACTAAACATACACTCAAATTGACGTTTGGTATGAGAACCAAACATACATTGTGATAATTTCGAAATAGTTACAGAGTGACTTGTGCGCCGGAAGGGGGGGCAAAGCAGGGCACTTGCCCCCCCCCCTGGAGTATGTGCGAAGAAAGGCTTTCTGGGCCCGTATTCTTAAGGGACTAGTGAGAATCTCACCAATGAGATAGGTGTATTGCATGGTTGCCTAAAACATAAGTTTCAAATTTGTCGTATTTTTAAAGGAAATATCACCGAACGATATCCAATACGCATGTTTCTAAACTTCTCACCGCTTTTGGAGAGATTCTCTATCGGTCCGAACCATGAGAGATTGAATCTCTCTCGTTTCAGGCAACCCGTAATGCATCAATCTCCATTGGTGATATTCTCACTAGTGCCTTGAGAATACGGGCCCTGGTCTCTGTATACTCAGTGTTCACCGAGAATTTGTGAATAAAAATAAAAGCATAATTATTGAAAAAATAATAAATCGGTTTGCACAAAAGAGGAGAAATATTCTATTACTTTTCTCCCAGTAGAAAGGTACATGTACATACAAATGTATTTTTTATAAAAGGGCATATACATATTTTCAACATTAGAGTTAAGTTTTAGTTCAAGTCAACCATATATATGTATTTTTGAGAATAAAAATATAAAATTTGTTATCTACCTTTACTTGCCCCCCCCCCTATATTTGACCCTTCCGGCGCCCATGCAGAGTGAGTTAATAAATATTTATAAAATGAAATTATTATTAGCTCTTACGTTCTACTGTATTCCAAAATATCTAGAAAAGCAAATGATAATTTCAATGAAAAGTCAAAAGGATGATTTTTTGTGGATATATACACTCACCGGCACGAAAAACGGGCACCCCTATAATCTTTATATTAAAATGCCTGAATTTTCTATTTTTTTTAATGTAACCTTTGTCAACGGTATGCAGGCATTGTTACATGTTTTAAAGTATGCTTTCTTCAAAAAATGTTTTCGGAAAGCTTTTAATTCAAGAAAATGATGCTTGTTAGCATTATCACAAAGAAAAGAAATTTTTTAGCAGGCATACAATTATCATCATAAACACAAAAAACAATTTAAAAAAAACCAGTATTTATCACTTCTCTTTCTAATTAATACCTCGTATTACCTCCACGAGCCTGTATAACGGCAATAATTCTTTTAGGCATACTGTTGATTAAGTTGAATACTTCATTTTGTGGAATGGCTTCCCATTCCTCTAAAAGAGCCACTCTGAACTGATTCAAGGTAAGAGGAGCAGGTACTCGGCTTCGAATTCTTCCACCTAGCTTGTCCCAAATATGCTCGATTGGATTTAGATCGGGGCTGCGCGCTGGCCATGTCATCTGGATTATACCAATTTCGTTCAAATATTCCGTAACAACGCGGGCGGTATGAGGGCATGTATTGTCATGCATCAGTATGAAGTTGTCACCAATAAAAAATGTTGCATATTATGGAACAACATAATCTTGTAGGATCTCATTTGTGTACCTATCTGCAGTCACAAATCCTCTAGGGACCATGTACAATTCTGTTCGTTTCTCTAAAGATATTCCAGCCCACACCATAACTGAAGCCCCTTGAAAACTTACTCTAGGGCTAAAAGTGCACTCAGCATATCGTTCACCTTCTCTTCTCCAGACTCTCTCGTGACCATCTGGGGATCGTAAGCAAAATCTGAATCCATCGGTAAACAGCACACAGCTACAGTCGTATGCATTCCAATTTGATGCTTTCTAGCGAATTGTAATCTGGCTACACGATGTTCTCTGGAAAGTTCTGGTGCTATAGCAGGTCTTCGAGATCTCAGATTAGCTTCATTCAACCTTCTTCTAACTATTCGTTCACTAACATTTACGTTACTGACATGTTTAATGTTGTTTCTAATATCTACAGCAGTTGTATGACAAATTCTTAGTGCTGAAGATATAAAACGGTTATCTCGATGAGTAGCTCTTCTCTGGTGACCCGTTCCAGGACGTCGAATGTAAGCTCCCGTCTATATAAAACGTGTAAATACACTTTGCACAGTACTGCGTGATACCCCAAATCTGTTAGCCACGTAAACTTGACTTCTTTCGTCTTGAATAAGAGCAACAATAAATGCAACAGTTTCTGCGCTTAAAGACATCTTGAAATTCGCACTAATTGACATAAGCAAGTAATAAACCATGAAACATGAATAAACACTTAACCTAACCTTGAATTTATTCGTGAAAATCACTGAAAATGCATAGCCTACCGGAACCGCAGAAGTAAGTGCAACGTGATAACTTTTACATTATCGAGATTTTCGTACAATACCTAAACTATGTTCAATTTGGGAAGACATTTCTGGATAAAAAATCTGCAGGGTATTCTACTAAACCGTGTTTATTGCTGGAAATACGGAACTGAAAAGAAAAAATTAAAAAATTAATGCATTTCATCAAAAATTTTCGGGATGCCCGTTTTTCGTGCCGGTGAGTGTATATATATATTTTTTATATTTCAAACTTCAGGAGTAGCATATTAAATTCTGTAATTTTTTGTAATTAGTTTAAATATTCAAAGAAATATGAGCCGTTTTTGAGAAATATATATTTAAAGTTGGAGGTTGGAGCCAATAAGGATTTTAATATTCAACAGAAAATTTTCATTTTAGACACAGTATATTATACAATTGTATAGAAATAAATTTAAAAATACAAATGTTGCCAGCATAGTACAAGAAACTATCCCTTGTACAGGCCTACAAAAACCCCATATTTGATAAAGAAATTCCCCCTAGTTTTGAAAAATGTTGCCGAAAAATATGTATATTCAGTATATTACACTGAAATAAAAAATTAATGGATTATTTAAAGAAACTTTTCATATATATATACAAAAAAAGCTGGTAAGAATTTCATTTTTATATATTTCTTGACACACCCTGTAACCATTAATATTTTTGGTCAAAAATCAGTCTAAAACTAAATTCCCAGTAGGTAAGGTTTTCCTAATCTAAATAGTTCTTTTGAAAAGTCGCTACTTTCCAACTTTAACGTCCTGTATCTAAAAAACTAGTATTGGACTAGACTGTGCCCATGGACACTTTTGTTCAGGAGATCGAACTCCATTAAAATTCAGAAAAATTAACGAACATAAAAGAAAGCAGGGTCGTTTACCACGTGCAAACTTTTTTCAAAACTCATGTTTGTCTCATCTATTTTAGACCTTACATCAACATTTAATCGAATAAAAAATTATTTTTGGGTACTTACTCCACGAAACCTTCTTAACTCTAGGTTTTTGTAGCCTTCTTTTAGCTCTACCATTACCGTTCACTGAACCGTGTGTAATACCATTACCATAACGGTCTTCTGAAATTTTCTTCGTTTTGGCCATGTCAACAAAATGTACAAATCTACACACGAATCTATATGTTATAACAAATATTCAACACCACAAAGTAAACTGACGAATTTAAAATATAAAAAAAGTTAAAATATTATACAAGAACGGCAAAATTTCAACTAAACGTAAGTAGGTACCTAGTAGATGTTTAAAGTTCGTCTATAAAAGCAGAAATAATGTAAAACGATAAAAAGTAACCTTTGCAAAAACTTTTCAAAAAAGCGAAATTCCTGGTTGGTTTTTATTAGATTTATCGAACGGAACTATTTCGACAGAATTGCCAGAAATATAATAAACAAATTATACAGGGCGGCCTTTGAATAAAACATAGATTTAAAACGTGTTTGAGCGTAGCAGAGCCGTATTAAGTTTTTGTTAGCTTCACCATTTGTTGTTATTAACGAATTTCTAGTTCTCAGTGTTAATTTAAATCAAAACAACATTATTTTCCAAATATTCATGCATTTTCCAGTGTTGCGGAAGCATAGATCAGCCGACGGAACCTCCCAAATCCATTCTGTAGGTGAACATATTAAAAATAATCCAAATTTCAACAAAATTGAGTCAGTCCCATTTCAACAAATGATAAATTAAATCAGGCCAAGGACACTTACTTCCCTACTGCAAAATAATGGATCTTGCTTAATTTTTCCATGGGTACAATTCAGTCATAAAACTTTTTGAGATACACGGCGTTTAAGATGTAATTTTTCAATGGAAATATTTTGTTTCGGAAATCCTTTTTATTTTACATATTTTGCAAGACTGTTGATTCTTAACCATTGGGCATTAGTTTTAGACTAATATTTAACACAAAATATTGATAGTTTATGTGGATTGGAACTTTGAAACCAGTTCTAATATAGTTAGTTGAATTTTCTTTAAAATATGTGGTGTCAATTCTTCGAAATCTACTGGTATGTTATAAAATTATAATTTAAAGATGTAATTTTGTAGATGTTCAAAGATTTAGATCAAAAGTATTATCCATTCATCCAAAAGGGTTACTAATTTTCATGGCCTTTACCTTTTTTACTTTGTCAGTCAGAAACGGAATAGGTAAAAAACATTTTCAGACCAGTGTTTTTTTCAAATACACTAACATTGTCATTCAATTAATTATTGATTCATGTCTAATCAATTCTATTTTAGATATTCCAGCTTAAACAATTCCGACAAAAATTGTTTTATTATGCTATGACAAAAGTTGCAGTTACTGTTTTTGTTTCTATTTTTGTACATACTAATAATCACAATAGTTTTGAACCAAATTATTATTAAATATTAGCAAATATTTAGAGCCTTTATAACTTTTTATGTTTCATTAAAAAAAAGACAAAAAGGACACTGAATTTGTTTGATTGTACAGAATATCGAAAACTGTCTATTAAATAAATCTAGAAGTTTTAGTATCCACCACGCAATCATCCCAGAAGAAAAATTCATACCACCATTATTTTTAAGCAAAACAATTAATACAAACCTAAGAATTTTAAATATACCTTCCACTACTTATGTTTTAAGAAATAGTTATTCTGACATACAATGAAAGTTAAATTTCAAATATTACTAAACAAATTTATACACTTTCTCCTCTCTTGATTTTCTTTTGATAAACTTTATGATCTTTATATGCAAACACATCAACTCAATATTTATTGGGAAAAAATTTACTTATACAACTCAAGGTTTTTTCCTTGAAGAAAATACCTACAACTCTGCATATGTGTTGATATTTTTTCAAATTTTGCAATTACTTTGGTTGTTTAATAGTGGAGTTGTCATTATCATTAGTAATGTAACCATTCTTTCATAGACATAATGATGTCAAACATTTCAAACTTAATAGATTATCTACAAAATGATAACAGATGGAATTTGTGAAGCCTTAGTCTTTTTTATAGTTATATTTTGCATTTTGTTATATGAGTTTACAATATGGGCAGGGCATGTCCATGCCCAACACTTTTGGTGCACTAACCTAATACCTAACCACCTTAGAATGCAACCGTCAAATCCTGTTGTAAACAGTTTTGCTAATAAGAGTGAATGGTTAACACAGTCTAATGCTTTAGTAAAATCAGTATATACTGCATCAACATAGTGGAGGTTGATTTACCCTCGGATTTACCCCTCACCGAATCTCTCACAATCCCACAAATATGTGTTGTGCCTAATGAATTAGTTGACTACTTAGAATCCCAACTCACTTTCCTAGATATAATGCAGTCAAGTAATTTAGGTAATTCAGATCTGTAATATTTACATCATCTTTAGGTCCCAACTTGCGAATTGGAGCAATAAAACTCTAAAAATCAGAAAAGGCATCAGAGTCTAAAGAAAGGTTAAAGAGAATTGTATTGGTTTGGCCAAAGTGAAGTACAGTTCAAGAACATAGTTGTTCCTTCGAAGAATGTTGAAAAACTAATACATATTCATAATCTAGTGGTCAAATAGTTCATGCTTTGAATGGTATAATATGGATATTTGTCAAAAAATTATACTGAAATCAATTATACCCCAGATTTTACCATCAATTTATAACTGTTGCACCTAGTTACATTTGGTACAATTATAGTTCATTAGATAAATACTTAGTAGAGCTGAAATGTAAAAAATCACAAACACATTCGTTCAGAAAACCAAGCAATAATAAAGAAAAAATCATAAAAAAATATTTGTAACCTTAACTTCTCTTTGCAAATGCATCCTCAATTGTTAGATAAAAAATAGGTGTACCATATGATAAAAATGAATGTTAAGCAGCCAAATTGAAAATTTAACTGAAATATGAGTGTTGCCTTTGTTATTTGAAACGTATATCTATAGAATATGTTTAGATTTGATGACAACTGATTTCAAAATTTGGATAAGATAGAAATAAGGTAATAACTTACAAACATTACTTTTTTTCTAAATGATAAGATAAAAATAATGTTTTGATCTGCACTGTATAGTGGTAAAAAATGATAAAAAATAACTTGCCGTTTTTAGACTGCTTGTCACTCAAAATCTTCATCTGCATTTTCTCTGTTTCTGACGCCTGTGACATAGACATAGCACAATTTTCTTCTTTGGTTACACTTTTAATGCAAAGTCAGCTATACACCTAATCTAATGTTGTACAATAAATAATCAAAACTCGAAATTGTATAAAGGAAAACCTATATAATATACAACTAATCTTAATATCACAGTTTGTTATTTCGTCAACAAAAACTTAACATACGGACACAAACACGTAAATTTCGCGTTAATAATTTTATTGAAATATGCTTGTATATTTGCTAACTTGGAAATATGGTTTATTTTCAAACTTCAATTAGTTACAACGCAGATAAACCTCTTTGAATTAGCAAAAATAGAAACGAACGCCATATGCCTTTCTTTCACTTTTCAAACCATGCGCCATCTTACCTAACTACAGACAACTATATATAGACAATAGGCGCATGCGACAAAACAAAAAGTATAAAATAAAGCTAGAGCTGGGACCAAATAAATTACAGAAATCGTACCTATAGACAATAAATTATCAAATTTGTAATGGATTTGTTATTTTTGAAGTTATCCCAGCTAATTAATTCATTGTTACTGTAATAGCTTCTGTCCTTACACTTTAGTTATTCACAATTAATCTAGCTTTTAAATTGTAATCATTTCAAGTAAGTAGATGATTATCATAGTAGTGAATTTTGTTTGATATTTTTGTAAGTACTTTCACGCTTTTAGTCAAGGTAGCTTTTCATAAAAAAATATAGAAGATAGAACACGAGATGTAATTTTGGAAGAACAATTTATATAACGCCTTTTATGGTCTGTACCAACCAGTGATAACGTACCAACTCCAAATGCAATAATCTCAATTTTAAATTTACTTTGCGCGACATCCTGTGGTGAGAGGCTTAACTAATCGTTAAAAAGCAGGGTATCGTTATTTTAAGAAGGAATCTATTTTACAATAATTGTAGCGATAATGCTAGCTTACAAATTATTTTTCGTGTGTCCGCTAGATGGAATAGTATATTCAGAGTGACATGAAACTGAATAACGACTGTGTTGTAGAATGGGGTGTTCAACCGGTTTTTGGTATTTTATTAAAATATATTAGAACTTCTTTGTAAAAATTTATTTAAAACGAATAGTTGAGGAGATAACTGGAGATTAAATACTTTTAGGCCCGGTCTTTCCAAGTACGAATAAAATGGCCAATAACTAACTGGAAGATAAATTTATTAGGAAGTCTTATTTAACAAATAAAATGTAAATGTCTTTCAAACTGACTTTAACCAGTGATTTATTATTCGGTGAATTAACATAACCAAAATAATTATTTCAACGTTGGCTGCAATGAAATTACAATGACTAACTTCATATTATATGTAGAGAAAGATAGTTTCATGCACAATGTGTATATAATAGAAAGTGATAAACAATTGTTATGTTTCGCGGACACGTTGTAAGCTGCGAAATCGATTTTAGGCTAGCTGTCACCTGCTTGACAGCACTGAAATCAAGGTTTCTTGTAAATATTCAAATAATTGCTGAAATTGTGTATTAACAACGGAAGTAATTTTAGAGAAAGAACCAAAATAATAACAACAATTATAAAAAAAAGCAAAAAAATATAATCATAAACTCTGCAAACCCTAATTAAATTAACTGATCTGTATATTCGATGTTGTAGTTGGGGTCCCATCTCCTCCAATAAGTTAATCACAGTTTCTTTAGGTAATCGAAAACGGCGTAAGAATTCTTTATCATCCCATCTTTCAAAGTGGTCAATACGTTATCTAACGGTACTATATGGGTGACGTTCTGGGCATAGATAATGGTTCTGGGTTTACAAAATTTACAATTTCTTGTATCTCTAGCTCTTCGAGTTCCTCGAAATCATTAAAAATGTCCATTTCAAAATAAATGTGACAGTTTTTATTTAAACTAGGTTAGAATCGCCAACACTTTGAAAAGAGAATAACTCAATTCGTAGTTAATCGGCATCAGTCGGTTGTTATTCACAATCACAACCCGAACAATTTTATTTCGAACTTATACCTCCTAATAACTTAACTGTAGAATAATGCTATATATTCTGCGAATATAAATTATCCGATATTGGAAAGACGAATCTAGTGCTTATTTGATAAATATATATTATTTACAACTTTATTCAGACTTGGAAAGATCGGGCCTTAATTGAATAATATGGTTTTAAATGAAACTAACTGTTTTTAAATGACTCCACAATATATTTGTAAAAATAGGTAAATTGCAAGTAAATTGACAATTGTTTCGATATAAATATCATCATCAGAATGACAGAAGTAACTTTAACAATTTACTTGCAATTTACCTATTTTTACAAATATATTGTGGAGTCATTTAAAAACAGTTAGTTTCATTTAAAACCGTATGATGAGTAGATTCCACGAAGTGAGGGTTTATACAGTTAACTTAATTGAATAAAGTCATTTGTGCATAGTAGCATTGTCCATTGCCAGTTTCATTTCTAGGGGAATAAAAAACCAAAGGATGAATAATTGTTGATAATCTTTTTTATAAATCCATCATATCATGTTATTACAAGTCCAAGCAAAATAAATTGAACAATAGTTATTACACATTTTCCTTTCAAAAAGGAAAATTCAGACTGAAATATTTCGCTAATATGTTCTTTTTTTTAAATAGACATTAATTTCAAATTTGTTTTCGATTTGTAACAAAATAGCCTCCCGAAATGTTCCAGAATTCTCTCAATTTACATATTTATCAACATAATGTATCAATTCAAATGCAACCTCAACTGTAATAAGGACTATTATCATCCACTCTAATCTTACATGATGCTTATCACTTAAATGCGATGACAGAAGTTCTATCAATGCAACGCAGTAATTTATCTTCTCATTCATAACCTAAAAAGAAAAAAAATTTAAAAATTGTTGCTGGTTTTTACAGTAATTAACTTGAAAAATTCCACATACAGCTTCGCCAAGCACTGACAAAAAAGTCCAATTCCTTTAAAAAAATTACCAAACATTAGAACATCAGCCATACTGATACTTTCTTTTCAGAGCTGGGACAACTTTTGTAATCATGACTATTTTTTCAACAATCATAATTAAAATTATTACAAATCATACCAAAATTGTAATTGATTACCAATTACTTCCAAAAAAAAGTAATCCCTGCCCTTGACCTGCTTCTTTTAGATCTTTATTCAATTAATTATACCTTAAATTATAAAAACAATGTAGATAACCTTAAAACCCAACTCCATACAATTTACTTACTTTAGATCTTTTGTTAATACAAAAATAGGTGCAGACTTGATTATACAAATTCTCTAATTCTTCATTGTCCCAATAAAAATCTGGTGTATCCAAAGCGTCGGAGCTTAAATTTAAATAATGACGTAGTGCAAATAGCTCACCATGTTTTCTAAGGACACTTTGTCTTGATAACTTTATTACTTTTCCACTACAAGATAAAAAATATTGTTCAAAATGTATGAAAGTTGATATGAAATGCTGATTAAAGTTTAGTTAACAAAAAGACATTAAATGGATATGGAATATATAAAAATATATATTTACTTTTTTAGATCATTTGTTACAAACTCAATTTCATTGATGTACTTTTCTAATGATGATTCCCATATACCTAATTTTACACTGAGCATCATTGCATTTGAAAATGTATATTTAGTTAATGTGGGGTCTTTTTCCTGTTGCACAAGAATAAAGTCACCTTCCTTATCTATACAGCTTGGTTGACTAAAAATGGAGTTATTTATTTATATAAATGTATTTTGAATCTGAAAACCTAATGCTAAAATTAATACTTACTGATCTGTAGAAAAATATTTATAATTCATTACTTCATATTCTGACTGAACTAGCCTTTCAGAATAACTGTCTTCTTCATATTGTTTCAAAAAGTCCAATACGTTACTACTTTCAAGATCTGCAATGTTCCAAAATACAACACTTCCTAAAATATAAATAAAATTATATCCATATACCATACCATATACATAACAGGATTTTGTAATCCCATATAGTTGTTTTGATTCATATGTTGTGAGGCATTTAAATAAATATAATTATGTAGAATATTTTAAAATGACAAGTTATAAAAATGCAGCAGACAATAGGTACCTACTTACCATCTCTAAAGAAAAAAATTTCTCTTTGCTCCTTATCAACTTTGTATTTGGCTATTGCATGTAGAACATCTGAATTATTATCTATCTTTTTAACTTCATATAAATTTTGTTTCAATAGTCCATCAAGCAAATTTTCCAAATTGTATTCTTCAGCAGTTGCAAATGCTACCACGTTATAATTGCCAGGTTTTCTTTCTTCCTCTTCTAATGATTTTTTCTTTCTAAGTATCCTTTTTTTAAGTTGAATTGAAGAAATTGTATCATGCACATTCAATGGTTTATGCATGTAACTATTTAATAAATTAAAATAGACACTACTACTACTTAAGTATGATTTCGCTTGTATACATGGAGTATGATTTTTTTTTAAAAACTTGGGCTTATTACAAAGGTTTCTAATTACCTGTAATTGGTTGTGTTTGGAAACTTTAATTAAAGAAAAATTACAAATTTTGAAAATATTCATTTTTAAATGCTTTGGCTCGTTTTCTTCTTCTCGTATTTGGTCTGTGTTCTTCTCTTATTGTCAATATCATAGAGAAATAATATATGAGAGTTGACGTTCCTGTAGTAAAAGCTGGTATCGCGTTAATCGCAGCGCACCAAAAAGAAGTGCCAGAACTAATTTTTTTCAGGCGGGATATTTAAATTCGGTAGTTTGGATTATAGGTCAACTTCATTAAGCAAAATAGCGAATTGAGTTTGCTTAATGGAAAATACATCTCCTATTAGAATATAATTTTGTACTTTATTTTTGTCAGTTGAATTTTTGTTCTTAATTTTTGATTGATTGAATTTTATGTGTGACTTGAAATATTGTGAATGTAGCTGCTATAACAAATTAATAATTTCAACCCCTACTGCGTGGAATCTTTCCATAATTCTTAATTAAACTCAACCTAGTATAATTTCATTTGGACATTATTACAAGAAACAAGGAGGTATGCGTAATACCAGGAAAAAATGCATGTTTGATTGCATACCTATTAGTATTACTTAAAATCTTCACATTGGTACCAATTATTCTATGATTGGTACCATTGCTGACCTGTTGAGTTTTGATTTTTGACATGTATGGTATGCGATTGATAAATCAACTGTAAATATAATTATTATTTTAGTGAATAATAGAATAATCATATTTAAAAAAAAATAATAATTGAGGATAATACAAAGACGGTTCTGGTCATCCAAATAAAACATTTTATAGTATTGTAGGTTATTTATAGACATAGGAAACATTTCAAGGAAAAAAAAATAACAAAATGGATAAATTGAGAAGAGTTCTAAGTGGTAATGAATCTCCAGACGAAGAAAGCGGTATAATGTCACAAGTAAATATATACCATTATTATATTAGGATATTCGAAATTTTAAAAATAGCTGACATGCATCTCCTTTTTTTCCTCATTTTGAATTCATATTTGACTACCAGCAATACAATTTTTAATTAATTCTGGTATCTTTCCATATAAATCTCCATATTTTCAATCAAAATTGTAAATAGAAATAGATATATTTTGCCTTGTTACAGTCACTATGAAACAACCTGTTGAAAACAAGTCATGCGTTATTAAATCAGCCAATTTGCATTTTGTAGCTGTACAGATAAACTATTCTACAAATGTTATAGAACATGAAAATTTGTAAAAATTTCAGTCTTGGAATATATATTTCACTTTTGACTGCATTTTTAATACTAAATTAAATACATAATGGAAAGGTACTGGGGCTAACTTGCAAAAAATTGAAATACAAACAAATTAGGAAGAAAATTTTAATTTTATCAACTTGAAAATTTTTGCACTGTACTGTACATTTTAATGCTCGTTAATAATAGTGATAGGTTTAGAGTGAAACATTTTTTTATTTAAATGAAACCTTGTTTAATTCTAAACTTTGTTACATTTTGCTATGTTTGAAAAAATTGTAATTCTTCTAACTTGGATATATGAGATTTTCAGCACTCTTGAAAATATAAAATGAAAAACCAACAAATGTGAAATAAACAGTCAATGATTTTTACTAGTATGCTGGGTTAAAATTGCCCAATCTTATGAGATAGAAAGATACAAGGAGTGAAAAAATTTCTTGTATATTTTCAACCCAACCACACCATCCATTACATTTTATTAAAGAAACAGTTTGAAGAGTTACAAATAATATAATTTTTATGTTTCTGTTTTTAATTTTAAGTTATGAACTGATTTTTACAGTTAGATGATGCTACCACCTTGAGTTGGTCAACAAGACTAAAGGGTTTTTTGGCATGTTTCATAGTAGGCATATTACTATCCTTTTTGGGTTCCTTTGCTTTATTTTTACAAAAAGGTTTGCCAGTTTTCGCAGTATTTTACACCTTAGGGAATCTCACCTCCATATTAAGCACATGCTTCCTTATGGGCCCCTTCAACCAAGTTAAGAAAATGTTTGCTTCCAATAGATATATTGCTACAATTTTAGTTATAGTTTCTTTTACCTTAACGTTGATTTCAGCACTCGTTGTAAGTATTTCTTTTATATATTTTTGCATTTTAAAAGATTTTTCTTAATATCAGGTACCTGTTATTGGAGAAATAGTTTTAAATATATTATATTGTAATACATTTATATGCAATCATTATTAATACAAACAAATGGTGTTTATGCAAAATTATTATTGAATTAGTTTTGGATAGGAAATCGATTTTCCCAAGCAATGTCTTACTGAATAAAGTTTCAAGGACCTTGCTTATGGATCATCATAAATTTATTCATTTGAAAGCTTCAAATTAACATAAACTTTTAAAAAATATATCCAGCTTTGGTTATTTAAATAATAAATAGCCTTATCCTATGATGGTTCAGAAGTCTTTACATTATGTCTATTATGTTAGAGATATGGCAATGCTTTTAGTATGTAACTACCAATTTTTTTTGGTCTCATCTGATAAAGTCCAAAACACCACACATCTCAATTAGCAATTTTGTGAAAGTCTCTTGTCATAAGTTATGATCAGACTCCTTTCAAATAATTGTAAAGTTATCTCAAAAATCATAATTCCATTTGCTTCTAGGAGTTTTCTGTTTTATTCATTCTATTCAAAATTATTTACAATTCAGTAAAATGTTTATATCCCCTTTTGAACTAAATATCCTTATAATGACACCAAACTACATATATATATTGAAATAAGAAAATATAATTCTACTAGGTGACCAAAATATGTTTGCCTTATATTGCATATTGATATCAAAGTTACTGTAAGTGTAGTGAAATTTAAAAATGGTGGAGGATTAAATTGCAGATGAAAGTGATGAACTAGCAAATGTGTGAATTCCATTATAATAACTATACTTTATGTATACAATTCCACTATTTGCTCAATAATAATTGGTACCTGCATTGTTTTGAGAAGATGTACCTAATATTCCGTTTTATTTTTTAGCTGAAAAAAGCAGGTCTAGCTCTAATATTCATCATCATCCAATCATTGTCTATGACTTGGTATTCACTATCCTACATACCATACGCCAGAGATGCTGTAAAGAAAACTGTAATGTCATGTGTAGTGTAGACTACTAGTTGTACAGTGCGATCTACTAAATACATAATCCAAATGATAATTGTAAATATATAGCCAATCAATTAATTTAAACAACACAAGATAACTTAGTTTAATCCATCTAAAATTATTATTTATAATAACAAATCCTTTAAATATACTGGGTGTATTCAAGTTGACAGATGTTTCCTAGGATTTTCCATATTTACTTATGTGTGTCTAGTGCCAGATTTCATCAACCATTTTCTAAAGTTGGGTAATACCTAAAAGCAATACATGTGCCAAGAAGTACCAAGAGTTCCCTAGTTCGATTTAGGTATTTCCAAACTTTAGGAAATAGTGGGTGAAATTGGACAGGTATTGTAGGCGTTTTTTATAAATATTTCTAAAATCAGTATCAAGGAAGTTTGTCAATAAAATTTGCCTCCAAGATCATATTTTGATAATTATAGTGTATTAATATTATATGTATATTTATATAATTGCAAAATCGTTTTTATGAAGTAGCTCCAATTACAATATTGTAGAAACTCGGCTTCTTCCCATTTCAATGATCTGTACCTGATAAATCTGATAATAGTTTGCTCACATCACATATAAAATTAAGCCCATACATAAATGATGAATTCTTGGTAGTAGAATGTCTAAAACCACTTCATAATTAGCTCTGGCGATCTTTTTTACTCTAACGCTTGCTCAAATTACTTTTTTTTTACAAATTAAAATCAAGAAAAATCTGTTGGGACTTTTAACTTCCTAAAATTTTATTATTGTCGTGTGACACTTTTTATAATTAGATATCCTATTATTAGACAAAAAAATGGTAAGCAGCGCGTGTATAATTATTGTCAATTAAATTAGTTATACCTATATCATATTTTTAATTTATTTATTACAACTTTATTATAAAACTGTCCAATAAGCATTTATGTATTATAAAGTATTACTTTTAATTAGTGCAGTTTCCTTTTTCGTTTGGCACCATTCGATAGGTACCCAGGAAGTATACTGCTGGTGTACAAAACCTAGGCATTGTGGGAATTGCATTGCATTGTGGGAATTGCATTGCATTGTTGAAATTAATCAGGCTGTTATTCAATCAATTTTCTCGATACTTACTCACTCGACTATTGAACAAAATAAATTAGAAATTAGACAGGAGGAAGGCAGAGAATATTTTGGTCTATAGACTATAAAGATACCTAGCCTTGGTTCAGTTAAGAGTAAATAAGATCATTTCATTATATCTGAATGAGATTACTGCTATAGATAATTTCTGTAGAAAGCATTGACTACTTATTTATGTCTTTCTATATAATGTAGAAAGGGACCGGTAGAATTTGATTTCCTGTTTCAAGAAACCTTACTCACAACTCTAGGTTACTAAATTTAAAGGGTGTTCTGAAAGGGTCGTGTTCAGACAATAAACGTGAAAAAGGTGTACCTAATAGAGATTGAAAATTAAATAATTGAAATAATATTTTCATATGTACACAAAACTGACATATATCGTTGTCGGTTGCACAAAACAGTCTAACCTATAGAAGTGAAAGTTTATAGGATGACCTTGAATACAAAAATGAGGTTTCAAACCCATCCACCTGAAGCGCTAGTTGCAATTGAGTTGTCGAAACAGGCCTGGCAGCTAAGGCCTTTAGCACGAAAAGAAGAAAATATTTTAAAATTCATCAAAGCTGTCATATAGTTGTCACCATTGTCTTTTATAGATTGTTTCCTTTTGACATTTGCTGCTGTTATTTGTGTTTTAATTAGGTACTGTAAGTCTTATCAAGTGTGATAATTCATAATATTTATAATGGTTGGTGTGAAGTGTTGCGTTCCTGGGTGTACGGACATTGCATCAAAACGACATAGGTTTCCCAAACATGACCCTTTGTTGTTGAATGAATGGGTTGCCTTTATTCGCAATCCAAAACTAAAGGAATTAAGCGCTGAACAGATTTATAAATCCTACAAAGTTTGCAACAGATATTTTGTACCACAATATTGTTATTGGGACAAAAAGGGGCCTCACTCGCAAAGCTGTTTTCCTACAATCCTTTCAGGATTGATCAAAAAGTGATAGGAAATACGTAATATTATCACTCTTAAGCATTACTTAGCGCGTGGTAAAATGTAAATTGCATTTAGGAATTCCTAAATTCGTTTTAGGTATTACCTGACTTTAGGAAATGGTTAGTGAAATCGGGCATTAGTCATTCAAAAATAAACTTCCATTAAAAAAAGCGTTATTAAATAGTTCTGAACCCCAAGGATGATAGATGTCTATCATCCTTGTCTGAACCCATCCACTGCGATCGCTGAAATTCTTCTTCCCTTAGTCTGTTTTTCGGCCTCAGCTGCCTTGCCTATTCCGACAACTCAATTGCAACTAGCGCTTCAGGTGGATGGGTTTGACACCTCATTTTTTCATTCTAGGTAATCCTATTGGACTTTCACTTCTATAGGTTAGACTGTTTTGTGGTCGGTTGTATCAAAATTCAAAAGAGCTGTGTGTGTGAAACGGGCGGAACCATAGACAAAATAAAAATATATTTATCTATGGTAATTACTCTATAAGTGGCACTTTAGCCAACATAGAGAAATATAATATTCTATTTATGTCTATGCTGACCAATCACTAGGCTGCAGAAATGCCAACATAAATTCAAATCGCTCCGTTTCGGACATGACAGAAAATTGTGTCATGTGTCATTAATTGTCATAGTCATGTCATATTAGTCATTACAAAATCTGATTTGATCTGATCCTTTACATTTGTTATAATTGTGATGTGTACAGGTTTTAATTGTTAAAAGTTTAGAGTATTATTGGTAATAATTGTTTAACAAATACATAAAATGAAGTGGTTCAACGGTGGCATCTCTGAGGCAGTTAGTTACTCTAAATCGAGAGGAGCAATTTTTGTAGTTTACATTGAAGGTATCATTTTAGTTATTTCCAGTTTTTTTTATAATACTAATAATCTTTTTTTGTGGTAGGTACTGATGAGAATTCACAAAAAATTACTAATTTAATTGATAATGGAGAATTAGGGGAAAAACTAGAACAAGACCATTTTGTAGCGGTTCGTTTAAAAGCTGGCTCAACTGCTCATCAACAGTTTAGTGAAATTTGTATCCTTAATAACTATAACTATTGGCAAACGTTGGGGAATGTCTAGTTTGTACATCTTAGTAATCATTTTGAATACCTCGTTTTTCCTTAGTATTAACAAAGATAAAGAACCAAGTGTTCCTTCTATATATTTTATTGGGAAAAGTGGAGCTCCTTTGGATATTATAACTGGCAATACTATTTTAAACAATATTTCTGCCAGAATTGACGATATCCAAACCAGAGCTGACATTAACATCCCATCTGAACAATCAAAATCAGGTAAGTACCCAGTTGTTTGACTTAATTTCAAGATATTATCAGTTTTTAAGAGGACCCAAGATAATGTGATTTTTATATATTTTACATTTTTTTTACTAATTTTTAGTGTCGGACAATTTTATTAAAACTGAACAGTCCAATCAAAGTCCACCAACAACATGTGAAGATAATTTGTGTAATCTAGTAAGTGATAAAAAAACCGAGGAAGAAATAAATCACGGTGAACCAGGATGTGAAGAAAATCTTGCAGCTGCAGATGAAGTTTCCAAAGACAAA
The DNA here is from genome assembly GCA_910591685.1 of Galerucella tenella. Classification (NCBI taxonomy): domain Eukaryota; kingdom Metazoa; phylum Arthropoda; class Insecta; order Coleoptera; family Chrysomelidae; genus Galerucella; species Galerucella tenella. The sequence goes on from CAJUYH010000677.1 coordinate 42,412, forward strand.
TTGAAAGATTCTTCAAATGTAGATGAGCTTAAATCATATGAAAATGCTGGTTCTTCAAGCAAAGCTGAAATTCCCTTAAATGTAGAAAAAGAAAAAGAGAAAAAAGTACATTCTGATCCAAATAATGCAGACCTGTCTGTACCAGATAAAATAGGTAGGGCAAAGGAATTGATTGAATCTAAACGACAACAGAAGGAAAATGAAGAAAAGGAGGTAAAGTTTTTTTTCAAAATTTAGTATGATGTTAAAAATAAAGTTTTATGTATTTGTTTAATATGTAACTTTCAATACACACTCTAAACAAACCTTAAGTTTACTTGACAACCTGTCAATTGAAGCGGAAATATCACCATGTGGATTCAGCTTCATCATAAGTCATTTCAATTGACAAATTCATAAAAATGTGTCATTCTACATGAAAAATTAACAATGTAATAAAACCAATTTTTTCACAGAATGAGCGCCTGAAGGAGCTGGAACGTCGAAAAATGGGACAAAGTGTTCAACAATTGAAAAAATGGCAAGAAGAGCAGGAATTAAAACAATTAATTGAAGATAGAGATAAGGAAAAGCGTGAAAATCAATTAGCGAGAGAACGTGTCTTAGCGCAAATAGCACAAGACCGTGCTGAAAGATTGACCAAGTTTCAGACATCACCTAAACCAACAGAAACCCCCAAAGTAACCTCTTCTCCTCCTAAGCCCGCCTCAAACATCACTAGATTACAGTTCAAACTTCCAGACGGCTCTTCTACAACAAAAGAATTCCAAATTTCCGATACACTAGAATGTGTCGTTTCATTCGTCAGATCTGACTTACATGTTAGCAATTTCACTTTAGCCACCACTTTTCCCAGAAAGGAATTCACCCAAAACGACTACCCATCTAGTCTGTTAGATCTACAATTAGTACCCAATGCTGTGATTTTAATATTGCCTATAAGTAGTAACATAGCCTCACATTCTCAAGGAGGAATTATCACTACAATATTATGGAACATCTTATCACCGATTTTCACTTTGTTAGGTTATGTCAAAGGCTGGGTATTTGGATCGAGTGCATCGCAAGATAGAAGAAATACTAATCCTCGTCCAAGTGCGCCGGCACAAGCGACGTAAGTATTTTAGAGACCTTTTAATTAAGAATTTCTTATATTCTAAGGGTGAAATTCATAGTCGACACTTGAGGGTCACTCATACTTGACTTATCCTTATTGTATGCCGAGACACTCAACAGGCGAAAAGTGAGGTTGAGTTTGAGTATAACTTTAGTGAAATATGAGCACAGATTCCAGCTCCCTTGAGTGAAAATTTCTAACCTATAAACCACGTTTGTACCTTATACTGTCATTTTTTGATATCAAAATTTTGTTTGGTTGTTATATGTCTGTTATAGTTTCAAATTTTTCAAGGAAATTAGTATGATGGATGATTTTATTGATTTTGTAAACTATATAGATAATGATAATGCTTACGTTTACCTAGGCTAGTAATCACATTGGTGTAGTAATAAGCAAAATTATTAGATTCATTTTTTAGACGAAACAATGCACTACACTTGAATTAAACTTGTGTGACAGTAACACCCATGACTTTTTCTTTCCAGCTAAGCTAGCACAATCAGTTTTTTTTATTTTCTATAAAAGAATATTCACGAACCAGCTCACTTAAGGCTAGTTCTTTGCTTGACGAATAGAGTTTTCTTTTATTTTCTATTTTCAATGATGAACTTAAATGAAATAATATCTACTATAAAAATTGAAAATAAGAATCGGAAATTATTTATTAAATAGCCTGCTTGAAAAATAAAGCAACTAAGAAAGCTGCAAATAAGAAATATATATACTTGCAGAGTGCTAATACACGAACTGAGTACAAATTCGAATATGAATGCAATGCAACAGATGTCAGATGAACGTTAAAGGACATTCATAAATCACAATTGTTAACTAAACGCAACCAAAAGTTTCTAATAATAACATTGATGCCAAATCTCTCAAATTGAAGTATTATTTGAGTAATGACTGTGGATATGAAAAGTCGCCTCGAGTTAAACTCAAAATTGAGTTTGAGTATGAGTGTCCTTCAAGTTTCGACTATGAATTTCACCCTAGGCATGGTTCATTATAAAAGATGAGTAAAGTTAGTGCAGATTCTTTATTTAACAAATTTTTCATTTTATTTTCTGTAATCATGGAATTCCTTTAGCATAATGCAACTGTGTCAATGGAGCTTATTTTTACAATGTTGGTTTCTTGAGGTATATTCTTCCTTATCCAAATAATCTCTTTTGACTGAGTGTAGAGTGTAATATGTGGTTGGACCTTGTTAATTGTCGCGAAGATAACATGTCTTGATCTTTGTATTAATTTCAATGACAGGGTTGGAGATATATTACAGTGTATTTATATGGTGAATAACTGAAAAAATTGCGACAAGTGACAGTTGACAAGGGTGAACTACAGATGACACTATACATTACACTGATGAATACCAATTCTGTTATCTATTTTATTGTTTCTAATGACATCACGTGTTTACTGAAATAATTCATTCATATATTCTCGAAAATATAGTATTTTTTTCTAGGAATTCCCTGATTATAAATATCTTTCAAATTGTCGTACGTGAAATTTATGGCATCGTCGACATTGTAGCAGGAATGTAGTTGTCTGTTCTATTTAAAATTGCAAGATTATTTTGTTAGATAACATTAATTTTTAAATTAAAAATTGTATCCTGTAGAAGATAGGGAAGTAAAAGAAGTAGTTTTTCGAAAAGGTAACTCGGATAAGGCTATATTTTTATGAGTAGCATACATGTCTATAAAATAAATACATATTTTTCAATATTTTCGGATATTTCGACTTCAGAAGTGTTCTTTCAGCGAATTTTGACATGTTCAAAATGTGGCAACGCCGAAATTAGTGAGAGGGACGTCTCACGTACCGTTGTGTCATTTACATAGTAAATGTTTTTGTACAACAACTTTCAGCAATAATTATTGTTTTTGTTAATTTTTTGTTGTGCTATTTTGAATTAATGGTACCTGTCTAAAGTTTTTATTGTTTAACATGGAAAATGGTTTCTTATTGTTCTTTCAGGGATAAAGGTACCAATAAACGTAGAGCTGGTGGTGATTCGACAGTTGTTAGACGTCAAGGAAACATTCACAGACTCACTGATCAAAAAGATAGTGATGATGAGAATAGTACTTATAATGGAAATTCTACTCAGCAAATGTAAAGCACTGATTAATAATAACACCAAGTTTATGTTTTAATGGTTCTATTATTTTAAATATTGCTACTTATTATAATGTTTTTATCTGAATGTTCGTTTTATTTATTAACAACATTTCCAAAATATGCGGAGAAAAAAGCGCTATCCCAATAAAAACCGTTCCTGGAACGTGCAATTCACTGGATTCCATTTCTAGTAGACTATCATATCGTTAGAATGTCATAAAGTAAAATATTTTATTTCACATTTTACCAGAGATGTGATCTACTATGAATGGACCTTAATAAAATTTGACAACAAGTTTTGTAGTCTTAAACTTCAAAATATTATTGATTGTCTAGTTGTCAAATTTTTTCGTTGTCAGATAGGGACCAAAAATTATTTCATTACTAGTTAATCTTGACAACGATAGCTGGAGCGCTACCAAAACGTCAAAATAAAAAACATTATTGTGGTTTGATTCCCAAAAAAATAAGAAAAAAGAATTAAAAAATTTATAGAATAGGATATAAGATTTGAAGAAAAAAGAGCAACAAGACAGAATAAGAGTTTTTTATGCAGTTTTTCTAGCCTAGCTTCCATTTACAATATCACAATTTACACTCACAAACTAGTCACTAAGAATACCAATATTATTTATTTTTATATAAAAGGTTTTTAATTTATGTAAAATGAACAATGAAATGATGCAGCATTATCAAAATTGGCATATGTTTGCTGCTTCAGCAGAAATGTTATCGAACAAAATGGTGGGGAAACTGAAGGTGGTGGTCGTTACATTATTCCATTTTTGAATTTTATAATTACAACAAAAATAAGTTCTATATAGTAAGTACACGTGACTTCATGCCCTGACGAATCTGATGATAATAGTTATTTTCCTAACAAGTGCGGAAATTGATACTTTCCCGCACGCGACTGCAGTTGACCCGAACGACGCGGAGCGGACACTTTACGCATGAGTTAGGAACATTATTTTTTCTACGACCGTATATAAAAAAGTAGGACTAACCCATTTTTCAAAAGTTATTTTATTTCAACATACATATACAAAACTTTAACCAAAAACTATTATTATTATAAATATTAATATTAGAATTCTGTAAATTACTCAACATTGCCGGTCCAGTGGAGTTATTTGGTGTTAACTGGTAAGTAGATGACGTCGATGAGGATGGCATAGGTTGCAGCTCACAAAAAAATGACGATGAAGGTGACGGCAACGGTTTCAAGTCATTTGTGATGAAAGAATTTTATTTGAATTTTTCTTATATCAAACCCGGGGGGTTTGATAGTTGTTTTGTGACACTACTTTAAAGAATGTACATCAGGGTTATATCAAAATATCTTCATTATTTTATATTTTCAAAAAATTAAAAATGCAACACAAAGCTAGAAAAGATGTAGATTTTATTTGATGGACTATTTCGTAAATATTTATTTACCTGTTGTAACAATAGTTATAACTTCCGAAGTAAATAACTATCTAATAAGGTCAAAATTTGCATAATTCTACTTTCCCGCACTAGTGCGGGAAAGTGACACTTTTAAAACTAAAATGCGTGCGGGAAAGTGGGTTAAAACGCACGGTCATAGTAAAACGTTCTTTGCACAACTCGTGGTTCTTAATATAAAATATTATAAAAACTTATACTTTTATTAGGAACATATTTTATTATAAGTTAAAAAATTAAATAGAGATTAAAATAGATTGGGAGGTTAATGATCGGCTGGTTGTTTCACCCAGTATCCCCAAGGAGCAAAATGGTCATGTCCACTGTATTCAGTCGGTCCTCTATAAACTTTAATTTGTACTCGTCCGTGGTGTTCTAAAAAAATACAAATTTACGTAAGCTCATATAAAAACAAACGATTTTATCAGACAGACAAACCTCGTCAAGTACATACTACATATATAAACTGAGAGCCTTAGCGTTAGATGAATAGATTTTACTTACTATGTTACTCATTTTTCATAAAATCTATTGTAATTTTTAAATCTTTTTTTTTATTTCAAACATGTTTGTAGTGAATCCGAGCCTCTTGTAATAAAATTGTAGTATTCTTCAAATACAATAAAATTTAATAATATATTAAACAAAATTGACCATTAATTTAAATATTAATGAATACTTTTGATATAGGCAACAAAACATACATTTGAAGATCTAGAAATTGATATTTATCGGCTTTTTCCTTTAATTACAGTGGTACAATTCCAATCATTGATATTAACAGTAATAAAACTTTCAAAAACAAAGCAATTGAAATCATTTAAATAAAACATAAAATAATGATTGTTCTTTTTATAGTTAGATTAAAATTCAATTAAGTAATATAAATCTTCACCACTTTAATGTAGGTACATAGTAGACGGAAAAGTTGTTCATAAAATTGACAATTAACTATTAGAAAAAAAAAGATTAACAGTTTCAAAAAAATATCAAACTTTTCCCATATAGCTTAAGAGAAATAACTCACCATCACCAGTAGCTGCAGCTTCCAAATCCTGATCAGTATATATAGGATATGTAGATATTAAAACTGTCATACTTAAGAACACTGTAACAGCAACTAATATCTGAAAATTAAAAAGCACACAATTTAAAAAAATTCTAATCCATTTAAATTATTTTTGTACAATAATACACGAACCTTAAACGTCAAAAAGCCCATTTTATTTCAACAAATTCAAGTGGATGTATGCAGTTCAGCTTGAAATCGGTCTTTTATATGAGTAGGTATAAAGGTAACGTAAAAAATTTGTCGTCATCCATGAAATTGATTAGAAACTAAAATATCACACTCTTTTTCTTGAAAGAGAAGTAAAAGTGTTAGCGCGGTATCATGGACCGCTGAGTTTAATTTCTTTTTAAATAAATAAGCGGAAGTTAATCAAAATTATTTAAGATCAATTTTTAGCTATTACCCTTGCTTACCTATCAACGAACATTTTTTACACGTCCCCTTACTTCTTATTTTACGTTATTGAAGTACAGGGTCCTCACAATTGATTGGAAGTATTTTATACTGTTTTTAGCGCTTCTGCGCTGAACTAGTAAAATATGGTCTTAAGTGGAGTTTATAAACTTTTCTCGATAAAATGCCAAAGAGGCCAGATATATGTATGCCATGCTTTATCCAAATATATTGTTCTGAAGCGTTTTCTAAATAGCATCTTCGCTTAGAAGGAGCTGAAACTTTTGCAAAATCACTTCACAAGAGTTCATATAATACAACCTTCTTGGTGTGCGTCATCGATTGTTATAATGTCCTTCTAACACATTACGTTGGAAGAAATGGAAAAAAGGCAGGTCTGTGATTAAAGCTAATCAAAATATCACAATAATGCACCGTTTAAATGTATTACAAACGTTAACCCTAATTTTACTTAAAACATTTGATCAGTTGATGTTTAGAATACGCGTAAGCGCGAATGGGGAGAAATTACATCATTCAAAATAGGATGCAGACGACAATGTGTCTTACGTCTTTTTCTACTGTCCCACTTACAGCTTTCGTCAGGTTTGCACTTTGTTTTTTACGGTCAATTATTATTTATGAAAAGTGAATATTAATCTTATTGTTATATTCATTTAAATAATACTAAAATACGCCTAGATATACACGGAAAAACATCAGCATTTTGAAAGTTTTCAAGTATTTTCAGTTAGAGAAAGAAGCTGGGTAATTATTAATTCCATAGCCTTTTCGAATTTGGCTGAATAGAGCATGTCCTCGTGACGTCACAAACTATTTTGACATCAGCCCGGTAGTAAAACAATAAACAAAGCGTTCAGAACACGTGGTACTTAATAGTGAGGTTATGCTGATTTATAATGATAGATCGTGTTTGAGTTTAGTTGGTTTTGCTTCAGTGTACTTTTAAAGTTATTTTAATTGTTGAGTCTGCATATTTTTAATAATATATAATATAGCTTAATAGTTGTTTGTTGTTTGATAATTTTTCATCGTGTCTATTGTTTTACCACCGGGGTATTGTCAACTGTCGTGGACATGCCCTATACGATCCTGATGATTTTATTTATCAAATTTAAGGTTAGCTATATGTCAAAATAGCAAATGCATGAAATAAACGACATACCGAAAACCCGGATATACGTCACAAATGATGACGCACACCAAGAAGGCTATTGAATGTACTATACACTCACATATCTTCAGTACAGGTGCGACGTAACAATATTATACTTTGACAGTTCAAATTCGAATGGCCTTTTCGTAACTAATCAGAAACAAAAAACTAAAAAAAAAACGTTTTTTTCTTTCTAACAACATAACAATTTTGTGAGCAGCATTTGCGAGTAAAAATATATCAGATTCATACTATGTAATTTACCTATTGCTTGGCCTAGTGGTTTAATAAGATCAGTGACATTGAATCAATACACAGGACCGTCCTCTCGGCATTAGTGAATTTTAAAAAGCTAAATAAAAAGGTCGTATAGAAATTTTAAAAATAAATTAAATCTAGAAATAGACTATGAAGTAACAAACCGTTTAAAAAAAGTGGCAATTCAAAATCATTTAATGATCGAAGCTTATCTCTTACAACGTCGAGATAGTGTTTTTTCGAAGAATATGAAAATTTTGAGCAGAACGCGCGTGAATCTTTGATGTGCGTCGTCACAGTCAAAGGCGCATTCTCCCAATGAAAAACTTATTTACACAATTTATTTACTGCTCCAATACCAAAGTGATAATTCCATAAATTAGTGTCTTTTTTTTCTTCGAATAGAAGTGTTTATTTGTGCGATTTTAATCTGTGTATATCATCGGTGAGTGTAATTTGACATTATATAAATTTATGTTCATAAAAATCAGACATAAAAATTGTTAAAAGTTGGAAGAAAATGGTTAACAGAGGTTCAACTGTTTGAATTTTTGAATAATTTTCTTTTTTATTTCGCAAAACAACGAGTAAGGAGAAATAAATATGTGTTTGTTGAAAAAACCTACTTTATTGGAAAGCGGAAAGTATCGTTTATCAACCCAAGGGCGGAAAATTAATAGTGCCAAGATTTTAGAAATTTTTGATTACTTTGACGTTTCTTGCGAATTTTGTAATTAAACGTCAGTGTATGTCAACGTTTTTTGTAATATTTTCCTCCTTTTTTGGACACAATATACTATTTCGTATAATAAAATGATCACTTTGTGACGAAATATCAAATATATGATCAATAAATATAATTATTCATGCACATTGTTGGTGAAATTGTTTTTTTTTGGAAAGAGACGGTGATTTCGTGTCGTTCCGTATGAATTAAGATGTATTTTATCCGATTTTTGTGTAAAAGAGTTGATTTTAGTGATTCATAATTTTCGTTTCGATTCTCGAAATTTTTCACACCAAAAGATTTTTTCAAGTGAAAACTATCGTGCCACTTAATCTGCGAGAGTGAGAGATAGAATAGAATTTGCCAATTCTGAAATCAATAAACAGTATAATTATGTCCAAAAATAGGAAAATATAACAAAAAACAACGTGTAATCGAAAAATTCATGTGAAACGTCAAATTCATCAAATGGCAGATGGTGAAAATCTTCAAAAATCGTGACGTTATGAATTTTCCGCCCTATTTTTGGTGTTCATATGATTTGTTTTCCGGTAATGCAGGCAAAAGATGTATTTACATCCTCACACTCTCCATTAAAGTTGCCATTAATGAAAAATGGACCCACGATATGATTTCCAGCAATTCCTGTCCAAACATTAACTTTTTCAGGATATTGCATAAATATTCTTCTCTCATTAGACCAATAGCGGCAATATTGACGATTAACATGACCGTGAAGTGTAAATGTGCTCTCATCAGAAAATCTCTAATTGAATTACATTGTTATCTAACTTTGCCATCATTTGTTCACAAAAATACGTTCTCCTATCGACCATGAGCTCCAGAGTTGGCATCATTTTGGAGGGATATATTTTATTTTCCTTTAATATTCGAAAAATTAATGTGTGGTTAACGTTGAACAGTAGGGCTGCTTTTCCACCAGAATTATGTGGGTTTTCTTGAAACTCAAGACTAATATCCAATTTCGTATCATCACTTACTGCATTGGCATCTACTTTTTTATCTGTCTCACATGACCAGGCTCGCTAAACTGCTTTTCTATTTTGATAATTGTTCCTTAGGATGCAGGCAGCAAATTTGGAAATTTTTCGTGAAATAAGCGAGAAAATTCCATTTGTTTCTAAGGGCCGGAGACAGACTCCAGATGGCTTTAAATGTAGTAACAGGCTGGACTGTAAAAGAAGGTCTACATATTAGTCCTTCGAAAACACAGATAATTGCGTTCACTAGAAGAAGGAAAAGGGAAGGACTTGGCCCTCTGACGCTTCAAGGTGAACCAATACGATTGTCGGATGAAGTAAAATATCTTGGGGTTATCCTAGACCCAGGTTTAACTTGGAACCGACACCTCCAGCACGTGATCAAGAAAGCAGAGGTAGCCTTCATGGTTGTCAGACGCACTTACGGCACTAAATGGGGACTTAGACCCAGCATGGTACACTGGCTGTACAAAATGGTTGTCATTCCCAGGATCCCATATGCATCTCTGGTTTGGTGGCCAAAGATCAGACAATCCTATGCTATGCTAGAACTAAGCAAGGTCCAAAGACTTGCATGCATTGGCATTACAGGGGCAATGAGGACTACTCCTACAGCGGCGCTGGAGACAATGCTAGAACTTCCTCCGCTACATTGTGTCATAATGTGCGAAGCAAGGGCAGCACTAACCCGACTGGAAAAATCATCAGACCATGACGTGGCACATGGGAGAGGACACACAGAGATAAGGCATGTGGATGATGACATTTTCAAAAGGCCATCAGACCACATGACCACCAAATATATCTTTCGCAAGAACTTCGAGATTGTCATCAAAGATCGAAAGGAGCTTGAGGAAGAGAACGCACCACCACTTAGTAGAGCGAATGAACTGATCTGGTATACAGACGGTTCAAAAAATGAACTCGGCACCGGAGCGGGCATATACAGCAAGACGAGTAAATATGAAGGGATCGTCTAGCTTAGCAAATACGCTTCTGTATTTCAAGCAGTGGTCTATGGAATACTTGCATGTGGAGACCTTACATGCAGAAGATGCAAAAAGGATACCGAAACAGCTCTGCATATACTATGCAACTGTGAGTCGCTGGACCACAGAAGGCAGAAACTGTATGGTAGACCCCAAATGACTCCAGAAGACTTCTACAACCAACCACAGCAAAGAACCTGTATGAGCTAATACAGGGAGCGGAATGGCTGAATAGGTTGTAGTCAGAGCACTAGGACTATCCACAATAAGCCCAGGAGGCTGAGGTGGTACCAGTGAAGGGACGGCTCCAGGGAAAAAAAGAAAAAAAAAGGGCCGGTTGTACATTTGAAGCTTAAAATTGAGCTTAACTGAGCTGGGCTTAAAATATAAGCTTAGCTCAACCCTAAAGGTGAATTCACGCAAGAAAAAACCATGTTATTTTTCAATTTAAATCTCAATTTCTTAGTTTCTTGCATGAATATGTACGTGTAATGTAGATGTTCATGCAAGAAATTAAGAAATTGAGATTTAAATTAAGAAATAACATGGTTTTATCTTCTTAGTGTTAGTTTTAAATTAATTTTAGTTTTAATTTCTTCTTGCATGAATCCACCTAAAAAATTAAATAATTGGAATAATATTTTCATATAAACACAGAACTGACAAATATCGTTGTCGGTTGTATCATAGATAACATAACACTGGGTTGTATCAAAAGAGCTATGTGAAACGGGCGGCTCTACTGAACCTATATTTTCAAGTGTTGGTAGAACTTCTTTCGAACTGACGCATGCGTATGAAGTGAATTGGTCACAATATGTTTGTGAAATAACCTAACTAATGTCATATTTGCTACCTATTAGTTTTACAAGAAATTTCCTCTGATATACAATGTGTCACAAAGCGAACGGTTTCGTTAGAAAGACGAAATCTTTAAATAAACTCATGATCTCTCCAACATTCACAGTGATTCATACGCTCTCTATACACCCGAGGTATTCTCGGGTGTTGTACGATTCCAATAAGTTCCAAAAAATCCTCATCATCGGTTAAAATATCCATAATTAACTTTGACAAACTTTTAATTTAATATTAAATTAAGTACAGGTTATGTTTGCATACAATTCATTCACATGTAAGCCACGGAACATGATAACAATTTATGTTCCGTGCTTAAGCTTACATTAAACCTGCCCTCTTGGAGGCTTTACTAAGCTTTATGTTTAAATGAAGCTCAACCGTAAGCCAACTTTGTACAACAGCAATCTGACGCTGAACCTGAGTTCACACTTGAGCCTTCACTGAGCTACAATTGTTCAACCGGCCCTAATGGTTTTCTCCATAACCAATCATTTAATCATTAGTAGAATGGCAATTTTATATAATTACGCACAGTTAACGAAATTTAAACGACAATAGCACTAACACTAATCACTACTGTCATGAAGGCAGACAACAAGTTGCTAAAGCTTTGAGTTTTATGAGAAAATTAACAAAAATGTTTTTGTATCTATATTTTTTCATATCAGTAAAAAGGAACGCAGGAATGGACTTTCCTTACTTCTTCTATATCAAGAGGTAAATGGAAAATAATTATTGGTTGTAGTGTGGCGAATTTGTAAAATAAAACAATTCTCTTTTTTAATGTTAATTTTTGTAATAAATCTGAATACACTAAATATTTCCCATAGTTTCGAAGGACTTTAGTAAAGTAGACTTACTAAAATCATACTCCCCATTTTCCCACGTGGCTTTTGCACTCCGATATGTTAATATGAAGTATCACAATCTAAGATCATAACCTAAAAATGTCATGTTTGTTACTGTAATGACCGCAAGCAGCGAAGTAATAGCATTAATAGCAATTTTGATATCTGTTAAGTTCAAAACAAAATAAGTTTTCGAGTGAGTTAAAACAGATACATTTTTTTGTATACATTTTGTATTGGATCGCGATTATAAGATTAAAAAGTTATAAATATAAACGAATATCAATCTATTCAGTCATCTATTGGTTTAAATATAGAAACATCATTTATTTATATTTTTGCTATCAACATTTGATATTTCAAATAAAATTCTATATTTATTATTATTATTTTATATACCTATATATTTGTTCTGAAAAATCGCTGTTTTAAGTATTTATTGTATTCGAATAAGATTAACGATTAATATACAGGAAGGCCATCGAAAAAAAACACATCAATATAAACTTTTTTCCATTGGAATGGTCTCTGAGGCTTAACCATTTGGTATCATTGGAAATGTTTAAAAGAGCTATCAAATAACATGAAATTGTCATAGGCAAATTTTAAAAATTAACAAATAAAACACTAATACCCGTTTGTAATTATCAATGATTTAGTACAAGTTTTAGTCAATTTCTTAGGATCCTAAACTTAGGACACTAAAATATTGACAAGAAAAAAATGTGTTTGCAACACACCATGTTTTAGTCACTTATTTAGGTTGTGATTATGCGCACTGAGCAGTATGATTTTGTTAGTAACCTGTCACTTTTCAGATTTTAGCAAAGAATTCGAATTTTTTAATTTAAATAGGTATCAGACAACAATGGACACAGAATTTTTAATGTTAGCAGCAGCAACTCTTATTAATATAGTAGTAGTTTTAGTACTTTTAACTATGTAAAGGCAAGGTCTTTCTTTTTATAGTTCAATAAGTCGAAGTACTTGATCATGAGACCACGACATTTTTGATATTTAAAATAGCTCAAACGAAAAACTTTCACAAACACAACATTCTCACCCCTCAATAAACGATATAATATATAATCTTTGAATAAACGTTGGTTATGTAGCAGAACCAGTGTCACTACAATCATGAAAAATAAAAAAATCAATAACCTTAAAATAAATATTACCCTATATGTTTGCCCCAAGTTGTCATTAAATTGATAGAAAATAGGACTGGTTCTATAAATATTTTCTTTCAATTAAAATTGAACAAAAATAAGATAAGTTTCGTCAATTTCAAAATTGACTGAAAAATTGATGATACATGTCATGTGTATGTATCTATCATTTATTTAGAATCCTAAATAATTGACTGAAGCTTGTACTAAATCATTGATAATTACAAACGGGCATAAGACAAAAGACACAAAATATTATCAAGGTGGTTTGGGTGAAATCTTCATATTTTAAAGTCAGAATTCTACACATAGCCAAAGTTTGTTCAATTAGCAGTGAAATACCCTGTATATACCTAAATTTCTTTCAAACGTTGTGAAATTTCCCATGATAATACCTACATCATATTAGGTAGACCCTGTATTACGCGCGCTACAACAATGTACCAAAATCAAATGGTTTGTTGGTTACAACGCATAATACTTATCGGAACATTTGAAATTGAAACGAAAACAATCTGTTTACCAAAAATAACATTTTTGCAATAATTTATTTCGAGTAAAACTTTCAAGTCAAATATCGATTTTTTTCACACATATTAAGTAGTACGTAACTCTTATAACACTATAAAAACGAATTTTTAAAATAGTTAGACCAAGGACTTGTAAATGGAATACATTAGCGAATGATAGTTTTACAAAAGATCGGACATTAGTCGATGTAAATCATGTTAAAATATTGTATAGTTGACTCAGAGATATTTCGTATTAGCTAACTGTGTCGGCTCGGCATACCTTTTGTATGCTCAAACGTAGAAGAGACGGTCATTTTTACAATAACAATAATAGTGTCATTGTATGGCAAAATCGTTATTGTAAGACTGGTAAGAACGACCCTCTCTAGACTGTTGAACGTCACCAAACAAGGTGACATGGTCGTTCGTACCTTGAAGCAGAGATAATATGCCTTGAAGTCAAGTTGTTGAGACTTTCAGTTAGGTTTGTATATCTACGAGGAGGCCCCTCTTAACTCGACTTTATCTAGCGCGTGGCAACCACTTAATTAAATTAAATATGTCGGAGGTAGATAGGTAACCACAAAAATTGCAAAAACCAATGAGAAATGTCAAAATTTTACCTGATAAACCAATTTTAAACACGGCAATCAACAGTGCGCTCTTTTGCACACATATAAAACTTTATTTTATTGTTAAACTGAGATTGCCGTTAGTTTGAATTTGATATTTTAAATATCCAATGAATTATATATTTTGTTTGAAATGTTTCTTCAAATATATTTTTTAATAAGATGCTATAAATTACAATATTTATTAAGCTTAAAGCGGCAAAACATAGTTATTGACAGTGGTTTGACGAATGACATAATAGCGGAGCAGCGGAAGTTGGCTTTAGTATGGCGTGCCGTTTTGGTATTTAATAACATCGTTTTAAAAGCAAAAACAAAAATATCTCTTTTTTCAAAAAGTTTTATTCCCTAATTATTCTGTTAATGAATTAAAATTATGTTTTTCATAATAATAATACAGGAATTTCCATTATGAAAAACATAATATAAATTGCCGATTTAAAATTGTGATATACATGATAAAAATTCATGAATTAAAATTATGAAAAACATAATAGAAATTCAATTTCCATTATGTATTGAGGTTGCCTATACTAATCTAATGCAAGTACCTGAAATCGTATAGTAGATGCATTACTGCAGAATAGGCAACCTCAATACATAATGTAAATTGAATTTCTATTATGTTTTCAATAATTTTAATTCTTGAATTTCTATTATGTTTTCAATAATTTTAATTCTTGAATTTCTATTATGTTTTTCATAATTTTAAATCGGTAAGTTCTATTATGTTTTTCATAATTGAAATACGTGTATTATTATTATTAGAATCATAATTGAAATTCAAGTATTGAAATTATGAAAAGCACAATAGAAGTATGCAAGAATTGAAGAATTCAAGAATTAAAATTATGAAAAACATTATACCTACAAATTCAAGAATAAAAAATATTTAATAAATAATACAAAACGGATTTGTATTATGTTTTTCATAATTTTTTTCTTCAATTTCTATTATGTTTTCAATAGTTTTAATTGTTGAATTTCCATTATGTTTTTCATAATAATAATACACGCATTATAAAAAACATAATAGAAATTACCGATTTAAATTTATGAAAAACATAATAGAAATTCAAGAATTAAAATTATGAAAAACATAATCGAAAGTCAATTTCCAAAACGGCACGCCATACTTTAGCAAGTGCAAGAAAATATTCCAGCAAAACAAAATTCATTAATTCAAACAGAAATTTATTTACAACTTATAATTAATATTGTGACTATTGGGCTTGACTCGAGGAGAACATCAACTTTCGAGATCAAATTAAATGAAAGTAATAAAATATCCAACCATCCTCATATTAAAACTTCAAGGATACAGTTTTAAGAGAATGTGCGAAATTGCTTACAACCTCTATATTTTCTGATATCGGTTGTTGATCGTAGTGATTAGATCTTCTTGAAATGCTGACAATTATGTGATCAAACATTGGTTGGTGAATTTATATAACTTTGTACAAAAAATCTTCATAATTGGGTACATTTTTAATTGTCAGTCTTACGCGAAAATGTCTTTCTAATATGATAATAAAGTTTTAAGACGCAAAAAAATTATATAAACTTTGTCATACATTTTTTTTAAACTACTTAACGAAATTTGTGTTGAGTTAGGGTTTTTTTCGAAAATAGACTTGTTATCCAGGTATACAAACATTTGATAAGTTATTTAAAATCTAAAAATATCGGTCTGAATGACATTAGAGAACATTCGATCTTATTAAAAGCCGCCTCCATTACTAGGTGCCAATGGTGTACCTATACATGCAGATGTTTCTTGGTATTCAGAAGTGTCAATGACGTAAGACGGAGTAGGAGCCGGTGTAGTAGGGCTAAAGCAAGGGATAGTTTTCCCAGTAAGTCTATCAAGGAATGTCACAATTTTCCAGGCGGAAATTACGGCGATTCACCACTGTGTGGAAGAAATTAGTAGGCAGAAGAGAACATATCGTTTAATTGCCATCTTCACAGAGAGCCAAGCAGCGCTAAAGACACTCAACTCCGTAGAGGTAAATTCTAATCTAGTATGGGATTGTGTGCGGGCTCTAAACACACTGGATGAGCGTAGCAATGTTACGGTGGCCTGGCTGGGTACCGGGACACGAGGCTCATAAGGGCAACGAAAAAGCGGATGAAATGGCCAAACAAGGCTCATCAATGCCATTCGTTGGGCCGGAACCCTTCTGCAGCGTTGCAAAAACCATAACAAGAAAACAAACAAAGAAGTGGGTCGCCCACAAATCTCTGAAATGGTGGGGGAACTCACCAGGACAGAGGCAAGCGAAACAGTTCATATTAGTTAGAACACTCGCCAAAATTTACAGCAGATCTGATGGCCAAAGGTAGGAAAACTGTCAAAGCTGTAGTGGGTCTGTTAACAGGGCATTGTAAGCTCAATAGGCATTGAAAGCTGATGGGATTGACAAACGAAGATATCTGCTGGTTTTGTCACTTAGAAGAAGAAACGGCAGAACACATTTTATGTCAGTGCGATAGTCTGTCAAATGTGCGGTTTTTTGCTATTAGGCGAAGAAAAGCCATTGGCAGAGAGCTATATATGAAAGGTTCATTCTCCACGCTAATAGCCTTTCTAAAAAGAGTCAGGCTGGAGAATGTAATCTAAAGTTTAGAGGATCTGAATATATAAACGATAGATCTGAAAAGGTCGCAGTGGAATATGCCAAAAGCCACCTCACAAAATCTATCTATCTATTGCCAATACTCTCATTTCATTGTTTATGGTTGCTTTATGAAAAGTAGAAAACTCTATATACCTACACGTTTGAATTTTGCATAAAATTTTGCCCATGGGAATTTGGATATTGTGAATTGAACTTGTCATTTCGGTCATAATCTTTCAAGTGTTCGTGTGTTGTTTTCACTCTACTCTTTCCTTCCATTTGTGTAGCTTTCCAGTTTATTTGCAATAGAAAGCTATCAGTACCTATTCCAACAAGTAGGTCTAGACTGATAAAAAACTGTAAAGAATCCCTTCACT
>CAJUYH010000678.1:0-37480 GCA_910591685.1 Galerucella tenella
CAATGGCTACCATGACAACAATTTTTCTACAACTGATTTCAGCTAAATGAAAGTGGTCAACTTGGCAACCCCACATTTCCTCATCATATGATTTGGGTTTTTGTTTACTACTAATCACAACAATCGTTGCCATGATAACAGTTTTTCCATAACTGATTTCAGCTAAACGAAAGTGGGATCAACTTGAGAACCATGCATATCCCCACCATATGATTTAGGTTTTTGTGTGTGGCAATGACTGCCATGGCAACAGTTTTTCCATAAGTGATTTCAGCTAAACGAAAGTGGTCAAACCGGCAACCGCGCATTTCCTCACCATATGATTTGGGTTTTTGTGTACCCGTTACCATGACAATGGCTGCCATGGCAACAGTTTCTCCATAACTGATTTCAGCTAAACGAAAGTTGACCCGAGTTATCAAATAAATAGAAACTTTTTACCTTAATAACACTTTTATATCATTCTTATGAGTAGTAGATGCTTTTTTATTAATAACAGCTTCTAATTTTTGGATGTCACCATCTGATATTTCCAACGTGCCAGTAGAAAGTAATTCAGATAACTTTTTGGGATATGTGATATAATCAGCAAGTGAAATAGTATTAAACTGAAATTCAAACAATGACGTTTGTTGCTTAGCTTTTTCTAATAAATCTAATCTTTCATTTAAACTAACATGGTATTGATCTGAAAAAGTATTATTTATCAAAAATATTTTATAGAATTAATTGTATATTCACCATCTACAAAAAGTATTATAGGTTCAAAGCGTAACTTTTTAGGAGTATTCAGATCTAATCCAGTTCTTAAGAAATGTAATAGAGATGTGCTGGGATGACCTATTTGGTGCCATACTAAAACTCTATCATTTTTGTGTATTAAGCGAGATTTTCCCAAAGAAGCTTTAAACTTATGAACAGTTGCAGTTAAAAAACAACTGTTACAATATGCATCTTTAGTTCGTAAAACAAGATGCGGTTTTTCTTTTCTGCATTTATTGCACACATTAAATCTAAAAATGTTAAATTGTCATTAGATTTTAAGTAACAATTGCATAAAGTATAATTTTATATTATTCTCATTTGACTAACATGCTCATTATTAATTATTTTTATACTTAACACATTTACCACATACACTTTTGAGCTTTCCAAGATGGGCATACTTTTCTTTTCTTCATTATCATAAGCATCATC
The DNA here is from genome assembly GCA_910591685.1 of Galerucella tenella. Classification (NCBI taxonomy): domain Eukaryota; kingdom Metazoa; phylum Arthropoda; class Insecta; order Coleoptera; family Chrysomelidae; genus Galerucella; species Galerucella tenella. The sequence goes on from CAJUYH010000678.1 coordinate 1,198, forward strand.
GCCTACACTACACATTTTTGTGTAAAATAAAATATTTTTCCTAAAATCTTTCAAACAAGTAGCTTTAGAACATAGTGAGACCAGAGATTGAGGTTATGAGACTTCCCCTTCCCCATGACGTCATGTGACAGTCGCCACAATACCTTTACAGCTGGCAACAATGATTGTCAATGATGCATATCACGTCAACGTCAAGCATTCTGTCAAGTTTACTACAACTTTTAGAGTGAAAACATAAAACATAACCTAAATGATTTGACGATGGCTATGTTTAGTGCTTTAGGAAGAAATATTCCCTATTTAAAACAACAATTCAGTGCCCTTCTAGGCAATACCAGCACTTCTGTGAAATTTATATGTGGGGTAGTTCTTCTTAGCTATGGCTTATCGTTTTCAGAAGAAGCCATCAGAGTCATATCTGTTACCCCTGGTTATTTGATGCCACCATCATTTTGGCTGTGGACAGCGTTTACGTTTTGTTTTATGGAAATACATTTTTGGGAAGTGCTCGTGGACATAATAACAGTGGGTTTATGTGGGAAATTAATTGAACCCTTATGGGGACAAATGGAGATTATGACTTTTTTCGCTATAGTTAACTTTGGAGTTGCTGTTATTACAACAGCGTTCTACTTTATTTTATATTGCTGCACCTTTAATACCGAGTTCTTATTTAGTATACACATCCATGGATTGGCAGGATACATTGCTGGAGTTTGTGTAACTGTTAAACAAATTATGCCTGACTTAGTAATTATCAAAACTCCTTTTGGAAAAATAAGCAATAGAAATGTACCACTTACAGTATTTTTTCTATCAATTGTTGTTAAGCTTATAGGGCTTGTTGATGGTACTTACCCAACGATGTTCTTTAGTGGAATGATTGTTAGTTGGATATATTTGAGATTTTATCAAAAACATTCAAATGGAACTAGAGGAGATATGGCAGACTATTTTACTTTTGCAAGGTAACACTTAATTTTCAAATTACAGTGAAATTTTAATCTTATCTTATTTTAGCTTTTTCCCAAATGTAATACAACCTCCAATTGCAGTTTTAAGTAATGTTATTCATACCGGTTTGGTCAAAATTGGAGTATGTAGAAAGGTTGTTAGAAAGTTTGATATGTCTAATCCAACTGGTGTGGCTGTCACAGTTCCAATTGCAGATCAACATGATATGGAAAGAAGAAGGTAAGTTTTTTTAAAATACAAATTATCAGATTTGTATTTGAATCTATCTATTTAATTGTTATTTTAGACAAATAGCTTTGAAAGCTTTAAGTGAAAGGCTATCAAAGTCATATAGTGACAAGCAGCCTTTAATACCACCAAAACAGAGTCCAAAAACAATTTTACCACTTCATGCACCATCAACATCAAAGCAAGCACAACAAATTACGAATGTTACATCCCAAACACAATCAAGTACAAGTCTTTCCACCAAGAATTCCCAAACATCTGATCAGTAACATGTAAGTTTTAATTTAATTAACTTATGTATAGAGTTGTTACATTATTTTGTAATATATGTGAAATCTTATTAATAAATAAAATATTTATTGTTCGTAAGGTATGTGTTTATTTTTGGCATTTCTTACTAATAGTAAGAAATTATTTACATTACCAGCAGTAACTGTGTAAAATGCACATACAAAAAGGGCTTTAGAATATAGTATAGATCTGGAATTATAATAGGCAAAAAAACCAGTATCTTGTCAAGTATTTTATTGTAAATTGCACATATTACAGATTACACAATAAATATATCTAAAAATTGTAAAATCAGTTCGATATTTTCAAGCAAACTTAAAAATCCATATTTTCAATATATAAACTGCATTCAATAACAGAAAATATATATAAAAAAATTATTAATTACAATTTGGCAGTGAAAATTGACAGATATCAAAATTGTCAATGTAACATTGTTGCATAGCAAGAATTAAGTCAAAAATCTTAGTAGTGCATACATTTTCTGTAACTCCTCACTCCAAGAACGTTAAAATTTGGCACTAAAAAAGCCTACACCTGCTGTCAGATAAAACCCTACTACTACTAAATTGTTGTTGTGTAAATCTGACTGTTACACCTCTATTTTAAAATTTTTGCAGGTTAGGTTTTAAATTAGTATTCATTCAGCACTCCACTGCAACTAGAAAGAGTATATTGTGGCAAAAATACCTCAAGTCATTGGGTTTTATTTGACAGCAAGTGTATATAAAAGCAGCAATACAATTGTAGTTGCTAAAATCAATTTAAATAGGATATGTCCACAAATTGACAAATTCACACTAATGACAGTTGTCCTGAGGATAAATGATTGTTTGGATAGTTTTTAAAGTTGTAATTTGGTTGTTTTGTATTCATATAATATGGTCCTTAATACCCATTATATATCTTTGAAAATACCTTTTGAAAAAAAAGCACCAAATCAAAATTAAATGAACTCCAACATGATCTAAATTACTATAGAGAACCACGTGTGGTTCAAAGAACACTACTTGTTTATCATCGATTCATCAGGCCGACTGTCACATGGATTTGCCCTATAAGTGTTTATTACAAACATTCAGTTCAACTGATTGTTATCAGTAAATGTCAGTCCTTTTAGCATCATTATATTTAAATTGCCATCTAGTCTTTGTGAAAGACAGTTAAAAATTTCAATTATCTCAATAGAGAAAAACTTATTTACTAAAAATTGAGATATAAAATAAATTTATATTATAAACATATTGACACACATAACTCCATAATCAAAAGATTTCATGGTCTTAAATCACTTTGTGTAAAAACATTTTGTATCGTAAAATTCAAAAATCAATAGTATTATGAACAAATGAGAACACCAAATTAAAATAAAACTAAGAGAATGTAAATCAAAGAGATTAGCACATTATATTTCAGTTGCTAAGAGCCGTTTAAATGTAGCAGTGTTAACAGAAGATTGCGAGCATATGCATATTCCTTTTTCTATTAACGTAGAATGGAATCTGGATGTCCCAAAAACTAAGAAAAAGCAGCTAAGAGGTATTTAGTAGAAACCACAACTAACATTAAGTTAATTTTGTTATAAATATACAGTTTTGCTAGATACTTAAAACGTGATTGAATAAATAGATTCTTTTTAAGGAAATTTTCAAGTAATTCATTAAAAAACCATACAATTATAACAAAATGTTTTATTTTTTTGGAAAATATTGTGTAATGTACAGATCCCTATTTACATAAAAAATTTGATAAAACCAATATTTGGATTTCTTTAAAATTTCCTAAAATAAGGATTTCTGGAACTATCCCAGTTTTTAAAAATTTTCATGACACTAAACTACTTCTGAAAATACATTTTTTTTATTTATTTGACTTCAAACTCTCGTGATGTATGAGATACCAATAAGGAACATTGAAGTAGTGGCCACCCTGTATAAAAGAGGCTAGGCCTATAAAACAAATTCCACAGTCATAATTGCTATATAAATCATGTAATACAGGGTGTCCCACTATAAAGTAACACATTTTGACGGCCTATTACTCGAGAATGCAGTGCCGTTTTCGTTAAACTTCTTATATTCTCTTCAAATTTTTATTGACATAGTTGCCAAATGTATATCTTTTCCCGAAAGCGCCGAAAAAAAAATGACCATTTTTGAAACGAAATTATCGGTTTATTTTAAATACAACACCATATATTGTTTAATACCATCTGAAAGTCCCTTTCTTCCCCTTTCCAAAAATGTATACATTATTGGCATATAGGTACTCAAGTTTTTAGGGAAAGACTTACTTCCAAACGTAAATGATCAAATTTTAACAGCTTGGAAACGTTCTCGAAAATGAGACAAGGGATTAATGCGTTCAGTAATTTTTGGATGAGATTAGGATTACGTAGAGATGCAGATGGAGGTCAAATACAACAACTTATTTATTAAATAAAATTTTTTTGTTTTGATGTGTTTTATGAAGTTATGTTTGGTTCCTTGTTCTTATATGTAAATAAAAATGTTTTCTTTCTTCCTATTTTTCCCGATTCTGTAAACTGTTGTACCCAAGTTAATATCGATTTTCGTGTATAGGCATTTCTGTCAAAAATGGCTCTGAATATTATCCTGGTCATTTTTATTAATTAACAAAAGTAACTTTCTTACGAATTTTTTAGCCGACTTTTGAGACCTGCAAACGGTGTCATGAAAAATTTAAACATTTCTAATAATTTCAGTGAAATCCCTTGTCTCATTTTCGAGTTATAACGTTTCCAAGCTGTTAAAATGTGATCATTTACGTTTGGAAGTTATTGACATGGTTTCATAAGCAATTAAATCTTGTCCTAAAAACTTGAGTATATGCCGATAATGTATACATTTTTGGAAAGGGGAAGAAAGGGACTTTCAGATGGTATTAAAAAATATATGGTGTTGTATTCAAAATAAACCAATAATTTCGTTTTAAAAATGGTCATTTTTTTTCGGCGCTTTCGGGAAAAGATATACAATTGGCAACTATGTCAATAAAAATTTGAAGAGAATATAAGAAGTTTAACGAAAACGGCACTGCATTCTCGAGTAATAGGCCGTCAAAATGTGTGTGGGACACTCTGTATTATAAATTTTCAGTGTACAAAATCTTTCTGAAAACTTAGCCCTTTGAACTTGGTAGTCTTATTTTATAACTAGCATTCCAGTTCCATAACATAATGCTTCATGAATATATTAAAAAGTTCATCAAATCCCAAATTAAATTCCACAAAAATACAAACCTTATATATCTTGTTAATTAGATAAAAATAATACAAAGTTCAATAAACAGGTTTCCAAAATTTAAAACTTTTACTAATTTTTCAATTTAGTAGGAGTAGATGCAAACATGTGCATTTCTAATTTGGAGTCCTCATAAAAGTCAATACTCTCGGTGTGATATCCAGTATCATTTCTAAATAATTTTCTACCTTGCTTAATACTATCAGAAGATTTTTCTTTAATGTAATCGACTTCTTCACCTTTAAAGCTATCGCTAAGTCTTTTCCTCTGACCAATAAAAAGCTTCGAATGGGGTGTGTTTGAATTTGACATGTCCATTTTACCTGAATTAGAACTGTTACTTGGAGACTCAAATGATACTTGGTGGCATTCCATCTCCCAGTTAACAGATGAGTCGCTTAACTCCAACTGTGCCTGTGGTTGAATATGTTGAGAATATTCTAAAATAATAATTTATATAAATTAGAGAAAAATTGGGAAATTACTGACTATAATATGAATACTTACCCAATAATGCACTTGTATTTGATTCATTACAAATATCAGGTACAACCAAACTAGCATCAAGACTCATTTTACTGGAAAAATTCAACCTACATGCTGATCTTGAGGCTTTTGGTGATGATTTTCTACCTGCTAAAAATAAAACATTAAAATAAAGTATAACTCAACTCTTCTATCAGTGCATACCTATTGGTGAAAGACTACAATCCATTTCAAATGGTAAAGAATGTCTTCTGTTCATTTTAACTATTGGAGATACTCCTTTTCCAGATAAAGGTGAAATTGAATGTAGAGACTCATATTCACTAGAACAGTGAGCATCTTTTTCAAAATTAAATAAATTCTTGAAAAGAGATGTATTCTTCATGTCAGCGATATTTTTGTGATCTTCTATTGGCAGAAAATATGGTTTTAGGATTTCCTCTATATGAGCAGGTAGAATGGGGGGTAGAGATAGTACTGTTTGAGTAGAACCTAAAAAAAATGTGTAGTGATGAGCATAAGCTAAACATATTTATCATATTCTTGAATTCTTATAATTTATTAAAAATATCGAACCTTCACAAACTTCTTTAGTTTCAGATAATTTGATTACATTTTCTGAATGATCTTTTACCAGGGGGACTCTAACAATGTTGATCATTGGACTAGGAACTATCACTTTTTCACTGAAGAATTCATCAATCTTTTGCTGTACCATTGATTCAACGAGTGGATCTTCTTCAAAGACATGCTGACTTATAGTAGCTTCGTCAATGTCGGCTGGTTTTAAACTTGATATATCATCGATGGTCCATTTAAACTTTTCTTCTGACTTAGGAGTTGATACAGTTCTAAACACTGAGGGACTGTAACAAAACATTTCAAGTTGCCAGATATTTGAAATAATCTACATTTTTTTTGAAATTTATAATTATTTGGTTAAATGAATGTACATTAAACATTTTATATTGAATGCAGTTACTAAATATAAAATTTAAAAAATCACGAAAATATAACTCACCTAAAGGTGGGAAGATGAAGTCTATTAATTAAACGGCGTTCAAAAGGATTCACAATTTTGGAAAATTTTGAAGGTGGGGTCGAATTGGGTAAAAATTTAAGATGGGTATCACAATTACTATTAGTGGTAAATACACAGGACTTTGATTGGGGCGTTGTATTTCTATCTTTAATACACTTAAATTCCATATCAATACAAAAGTATGATTTATATATAAATATATTTGTTGATAAAATAATCTTTTCTTCTTTATGATTATTTTTCAATAGATTATCTAAATCTAATAACACATCACTTTATCACAGTTAAAATAATAAAAAAGTTCAATACAAAAAATTATCCTACGGATTCCAACGAACAAAATTAACCGTTGATCATCGAACAGACTATCCCACTACAAATTCAAAACAAATCTGACCGTTTTTATAATTTTTTTGCGCGAAACTACCGTCAATTTGAATGACATTTTTGGACTTTAAAAGCTAAAATTCCCTACAAGTCAAATTGCTTAAAATTGACTATACAAAAAATATATTGTTGTACACCATAGAAGTATATTTAAAATAGATTATAGCTCAGTGGTATCACCTTGTCCTTGATCACGCTTTCTTTACGAACCATAGAGAAATATAATATAAAATCGCCCACAGATATACACAGCTTGTGTATCTATGGTGAAAGTCCGGTCCATACTTCATAGAGAAAATATATTTTATTTTGTCTATGGTCCCGGCTGTAAACTCACAAGGACAGTCGATACAAATTAAAAAATAAACTCTACATTTGAAAATTGTCTTCAACTAGTGTTGAAAATAATATTCAAACATTAGCTGAACAAACTATATGAAATCAAAAATGGATGAAGCACCAAAAAGAGGTCGCGGTCGAGGACGAGGTGGTAGAGGTAGAGGACGTGGACGAGGAAGAGGCCGAGGTAGAGGGAAGAAAGCTATTAAGGCTATTGAAAGTGATGAAGAAGTGATAGAACCACCTTCAGTTGATGTTTCCGAAGATGTACAGGCTCAAGAAGATGCTCCTGAAAATATTCCACCTACAAGTAGGTTTCAATATGATATTCGGTATACGATCGATTAGAAGTGTAACTAAATATTGTGAAATTGACAATTACAAAATATTATTGAGTAGATTTAAAATACTACAATAGTTCTAACTTATCAATATATTCTTTCAGTTGATCTTGAGGCAGATATTTCACAATTGGAAGCTCCAACATTTACTACACTTAATAGAGGACCTCCTGAACCAATGTTACGGCTTGATTGGTCACATAAAGTGAATTTAATTGGGGAGAAAGTACTAAATCCATTGATTCATTGCTGTGATAAATGTTTAAAACCAATTTTAATTTATGGAAGAATGGTGAGGAGGTGTACATTATATGTAATAATAATAATAACTCTAAATAATTGAAAATTGTTTTAGATACCTTGCAAACATATATTCTGTTTGGCATGTGGTAAAAAAGAACAGAAACAGTGCCCTCGCTGCTTAGAAAAAGTTACCAGAGTTGAACAAACTGCTTTAGGGACTGTATTTATGTGTACTCATGGTGGTACTCGTTATGGACAAACTGGATGTCGTAGAACTTATTTGTCTCAGAGAGATCTTCAAGCTCATATTAATCATCGACATGTCTCTAATTTAACTTTAAATCAACAAGCTATGGATGTAGTTGAACCTGAAAGAACTTTACCTGTGCGTACTAAAACTGCTAATGATCCTAGATCAGGTGGGGGAGTGCCTGCTAATGTTAGACCAAGACCAGTTCCAGTACAATCATCGGGTGTAAGAACTAATCTTATAACTGTGCCCATTCAAGAATCAGCACCTGCTATACATGAAACTGTTTCAACAACACAAAATTATTATGCCCAGTATCAACAGACTCCAAACTATACTCAACCTTTACCTCCCATGCACCTTCCACCTCCACAACAACAACAGCAACCTCAGTATTATGGTGCACCTCCATCATACACTCCAGCACAAACCTATCCTGCTTATACTGGAACCACTCCTGCTGTTGCTCAGTATGCTCCACCAGCACAGGTACCGGCTAGACAGCAATATGATTACAATACTGCTCCTCCACAATGGACTAACAATCAACAATATTATAGATAGTTTTAAGGATAGAAATGTATATTCTAGTTTTTTGTTTACATTATAGCAAACATTGTTCTATAATAGAGTTGCACATAAAAAAAATATGAGCAAAACAACTTTTTATAATTAAATTCTATATAAATATTTATAGATTTATTTATTTAAATTTGCCGCATTTAGACTTAGGCAATTTTTAAATCTGATGATTGGTTAACCGCCAAATAAAATAAGTTACGTCATGCAAAACCACGTGATTGAAAAAAAACAAAAGTAATGTCACGCCTTGTGGAACGACCTTTAAAACGTCAAATCGACCTGCCAAAAATTTGTATCATGGCCGACTTCTGGCCAAGTCACCGTTTTTGCGAATAGTAGAAAGTTTATATATTATTTTTCTTAATTTAAACTACAGGTGTTTGCATTTGATTACAATAAAATGGAGAACTTATTTTCTGGAATGTGGAAAGTTCGCGAGTTGGCTGATAAAGTGTAAGTTTATAAGCAGATGGCCGTTTGTGTGATTGTTTCTTTACTATTCAAGTTTTATAAGTATCAGTTTAAATGATCGCGGAGAACAGATTTGTAGTTAATAATTCTCTATTTGCAGCACCAATGTTGTTATGAATTATACAGAAGTAGAAGCTAAAGTACGAGAGGCTACAAACGAAGAACCTTGGGGACCTACTGGACAGATAATGCAAGAATTAGCTCATTCCACTTTCACATATGAACATTTTCCAGAAGTAATGTCAATGCTTTGGAAAAGAATGCTTCAAGATAACAAACAACATTGGCGAAGAACTTACAAAGTTTGTATAATAATATAATGATTATAATATGATTTATCAGTAGATAAGAAATGAAAGGAAATATTACATCAATTATATAAATTGTATGTTTTGCTTCTAGTCACTTCTTGTTTTGAATTATCTGATCAAGAATGGATCAGAACGAGTAGTTACATCAGCAAGAGAACATATCTATGATTTAAGATCTTTAGAAAACTTTACATTCATAGATGATGTAGGAAAAGATCAAGGTGTTAATATTAGACATAAAGTGAAGGAACTTATAGATTTTGTTCAGGATGATGATCGTTTAAGGGAAGAGAGGAAAAAAGCAAAAAAGAATAAAGATAAATTTATTGGTATGAGTTCAGATACATTTGGCACACGATTTGGTGGTAAGTTACTTTAAAATCATTTTATTTATGAAAAGATTACATAATTGGGAGGTGCTTAAATAGCTCTTTCAATTTGTATGCTAGTTTTATAGAAATTAACAATTAGGATGGTTTGTTACTATTATTTTGATTGATTATTTTAAGTAGCTCTGACATATTTATTAGAATATTCTAACTCTTACATTGCAATTTAGTCTTATTTTAATAATTCATTTTTCATACCTAATATAAAGCTAAAGTAACCTTTGACAAAAATAACAGTTTATTGTAAATTAAAATATGGTGGCCTGTGATTGAATAAATAATTTAAATAACAAATGTGTTATCAATTCTGTTACAAAAGTAGCACAACAATGAATGACACATATTTCAGCTTATCTCTTTTCAGTTGAATTTTAAATGTTACTGTCTGTTACTTTTTTAAATTATAATATGTATAAGCTATATAGCATATTTAAGCAATTGAATTGTCATATGTCATAAATATAAACCATATGTTGAATTAAAGGATGTTTCCTACACATGTTGCTCTATTTAATACTTAAAAATTGTAATCTCTGTGCATTGAAGATTATTTATTTGTCTTTTATATCCCTGTTATTTGGTTATGAAAAAACTAACCTTGAAAATAAAATATAATAATATAGATTTGATTAATACTAATGTTTTAAATAGCATTAAAAATCAATCTACTGACTAATAATTACAGGAAGTATAAAATTAGATTATCATTAATTAGTTTCATAATTATTATTGTCTACTTTTTCAAATTAAAAATATTAGACAAGGGAAACAAAATTGTATGCAACCTTCTGGGGACCAAATCATAGGGACATAGACTAGATGAAGCCTTACCAAGGCATTATATAATATTTTATACTCTACATATTAACAAATTGTTGTTTATTATAAATCTCAGACCCCTATATGCCTTATTTACCACAAAAATGTAGTGTGTATTTGATTTTAAAGTAGTCTATCTATTGTAATGTAAAAAGAACATTTATTAAATGACTGTATTCTTAATTTTGAAAGGTTCAGGACGGGAAAATTGGGACGATCGACCCTACTCAAAAGAATATGACGATTGGGAGGACACCACAAATTCCGCGAATCGCTATAGAGATAAATCGTTCGAAGAAGAGCTTGACATAGAAAAGGAGGATAGTGATCCCGATTCTAAAAATAATAGTTACAATAATAGTGTTAAAAAGTTTCAAGATACCGAACAACCACATAGTCCAGTGCACGTCGTCGACAAACGCGTTAATATCAATATTAATACATCATTGAACAATTCACCAAAAAAAACTAATAAACCTTTAAAGAAAGTCGATTTAGGTGCTGCAGCTAACTTTGGAAGAGGCGCTAGTCAAAGTCCTATACCTCCCATAGGTAAGTTTCAAATGAAAATAAACCGACCAATATTTAAACATTGATAAAATAATAATATATTTATTGCTTCTAATAACTTGCCTACAGCAATGAATGATACAGGGTGTTTCATTGGGAAAGGGCCTAACTTTAACTGCAGATGGGGATCACTTTGGTGCTTCCAAAAACCTATATTTAATGTGTCTTCTGCACTTTATAACCGAGATACAGGGTGTTTTATAAATTTATCCTATTTCTTTTGAACCTCATAACTTCCGAGTTACCCTGTATATTATTTTGAAATTTGGTACACGTAATAACCATTACTTAGAAACTCCATCAAAAGCATCTCCAAAATAGATTTTTTTTAATTGGAAAGAGTATACAAAATCGAATCCACATATTTCCTTTTTATTTTTCCGCACACAATTTTACTACCAAAAATTTACCGTCAAAGTAATAATTTATGCACGTTTTGGGGATTAACAATGGTATCGTATAGGTTTTTTTTTATTTTTTAGCTTGAAATGAAATCTATTGCATCTAGAGAAGTATCCAAGAAATTCAATTGAGTTTGTATGTTACCGAGTAGAGGCCACTAAAAAATGTGATTACAGGGCCGTACTTAGGACATACACTCATTCAATATGTTTGGAATATTTCGAACACCCTGTATTAGATATTTTTAATTTTGAAAGTCTTGAATTTCGTAGAATTTGTAAATCATTATCCTGTTTATATGGGTGTTTGCACAATTTAATCGATTGTTCAGACTTGATATATAGAATTAATTTTAATGTACCACAGTTCTACAATAGACAACATCTACCTTTCTATTATGATTGGTCTCGAACAAATGTTTTACTTCATTCACCAATTAATGTTATGTGTCATAATTTTAATTTATTGTGCAACACATGCGACATTTTTATAGATAATTTTAAGGTTATTAAAGCTTGTGCTACTGAACGTTATACAACTATGTGAAATGTGTTTTCTTTTTTTTTGATTTATTATTTCTTCTATTCTCAATTAAATTAAAGGTTTCTTCTGTTATTATATAATCATTGTTTTTGCTCTGTAAAGGGATTTGTATAAATCTGTTGGGCAATAAAGGCTATTATTATTATTATTATAAGAATATGTATCTGGAAACTATGCACTTCTACATTGAGAATTACAAAAATAAAATACGTGAAATAGATTTATACTGCAATTTTTGAAGGTTAGACTTGCTTCGTTTGGACAATGTTAGAATTTCTTGTTTTCCTTTCAGGTCAATTAATAAAATTAATAAAAATCTCCGTTTTTTAATTAAAAATTTATTTCTCGTATTTTACTCTTGTTATTCTAAGTGTAGAAGTGCATAGTTTCCAGATACATATCCTTATACAGAGTGTTCGAATGAGTGTATGTCCTAAGTACGGCACTGTAATCAAATTTTTTAGTGGCCTCTACTCGTTAACATACAAACTCAATTGAATTTCTAGGATGCTTCTCTAGATGCATTAAATAGATTTCATTTTAAGCTAAAAAATAAAAAAAAAACTCTCCAATACCATTGTTAACCACCAAAACGTGCATAAATTATTACTTTGACGGTACATTTTTGGTAGTTAAATTGTCTGCGGAAAAATAAAAAGGAAATATGTGGATTCGATTTTTTATACTTTTCAAGAGCAATTTTAAAAAATCTTTATACAGGGTGTTGTTTTTAGGAAAGACGAGTTTTGAAATTTTTTGTTAAGTCGGATCTGCAATATCTTTATGGAGATGCTTTTGATGGGGTTTCTAGGTAATGGTTATTGCGTGAACCAAATTTCAAAATAATATACAGGGTAACTCGGTTATGAGGTTCGTAAGAAATAGGATACATTTATAAAACACCCGTATCTCGGTTATAAAGTGCAGAAGACACATTAAATATAGGTTTTTGGAAGCACCAAAGTGATCCCCATCTACAGTTAAAGTTAGGCCCTTTCTCAATGAAACACCCTGTATAATATAATAAGACAGGTAGACTGGGAATAATAAAAAAGTGAGAACTTATTTATTCATTATACAGGGTCAATACTTTTGAACATTATTTTAATTTTATAATAATTTTCCATGTTTGTAGTAAATGTCACACCCAAGTAAACATTCTTATTCGTTATGGACACTAATTCATTATTAAAGAAAATTAATATTATTTTGCAGGTAGTAATTTGATAAACGATGATTTTGACCCTAGAGCAACAGAAACATTATCCGATCGCAAAGTATCGACTGAATTCGGAGATTTCGAGACTGCATTCGGAGATAACAGTACTCCCACTCAACAAAAAGATGATAATTTCGCCGATTTCAATTCGGCTTTCTCTCAAAGCCAAGATAGTACATCACAATACTCCGCTATACCAAATCTACTAGGACCTACTCCAAATGTGATTCCAAATATTATTCCTCCAATAAATACTTCTAGTTTACTAATGAATAACTCTACGCAAGATAATCTGTTAGGAGGACCTCCTTCCAACTTTGGTGTTTCTAATGTAAACAGTGGTTTTGCTCCAGTTCCGACAAGCAATAGTGACTTATTAGGTGATATCGACTTTGGATCTCTCAATTTGCAACCGCAGTCTGCTGGTGTTCCGACTAATAATAATTTTGGACTTCTCAGCAACGCCGATAATGACTTATTGAGTGCGGGTGAGTTTTTAATAAATTTTTACTTTATATTTTACTGATTTGTTGGTGCGAAACTGGTTTATAACGAGATATTAGAAAATAGATCAATGTTATAATTTTATTAGGTTCAAATTTGGGAAACTCATTGAGATTTCCCCTTACAGATAGCAAGATTGTAGCAAGTCCGGTAGTAACGAGTTTAATCAGTGATCAGTTGAGTTCAGTTTCTCAAAAAGGTGTTCGTAAAACAAGAAAAACCCGAATAGAGAAGGATCTTGTTAAATTACTCACCAATTTTAAAAATAACGTCAAACAAAACGAGAAAATCAAATCGCAAAATCAAGTGGAGGATATTTTGCAAGAAGTTGAACAGATACTTTCATTACTTCCAGGACCGTTGACAGTGCAAAAGTTGCTAGAAGTGGATTGTGATTGTTTCAGTGAAAACGTTGAAGGTCCTTACGTTGCTTTTTTGGAAGCATTGGTATCTTATTTCGATACAAATTTTCCTTTTAGGGATAACAAACTTTACGAACCTATTAAAAAACTATTGTGCATAGAGGATTATAGATTTTTTAGTTTGAATCTTAAAACGTTTGTTAAATTTTTATTTTCGGGCGAAAAAGAAACTATTTCTAAATTGTTGAAGATAATTTTAAACTCTGATGGTGTTTTCACGTATATTTTTCATTATTCCTTAAAACGCCAATTTCACAGTGATTTAAATGAACAGGAATACTTTGAAGACTGGAAACAATTTTTAAATCTTCTAATGTCGTTGCCTAACAGAGTTTCTAATTCTTTGGAAGGAAAAATATCAACTTTTTTTATTCCGAAATATTACACTAATTTTTTATTATTAAATTTTTTGAAAATCGTTGAATTTATATCTGAAGCTCTTAACAAACAATTACTGAATGAAAATTCTTTAAATTTTAATAACATTTCTTTAATTTTACAAAAGATTGTCATAGATTATAACGAAGGAGGAAAGTCTGAAGGTTTTTTATTATTTATAGAAATCCTTGCTTTATTAACTAATAAAATATCAACAAAAACAAAATTTTATCAAAAAATAATCACTCAAACTTTTTCAAACTTGGATAGTTCAGCAGTTTACATTTTAGCTAAAATGATACTTCTCCATGTGAATCCCGAACAGTATTTAATAAAAAACGTTTTTGGTAAAGAACTGATTAAAAATGAAAATTGGAAATTTGTTTTATGTACAAAAATACCTCTGTTAACTAATTTTGAAAATAATTATTCCAATTTAATACTTAATACAACCATCTACCTAAGTAGTACCGATCATTTCCTTGTAGTTAAGTTATTGTTAGATTTATTACACGTTTGGGCTGATAGATCTTCTATAAATCAAACTAGTACAGAACAACAAATCTTTATAGCGAAATTTATAGTATACATTTTAAATTCCGTTCGAAATATAGGCTTAAACGAACAAGAAATATTAAAAATTAAAGAAAAAGTATTCGCCGGTGTACAAGGTCATTTGGAATCTAATATATCGATAGTAAGAAGCTCCGGCATGAAGTTAGGCGAGATATTATTAAATTTCATACATAAGGAAAGTGAAAGAGAAGCGGAAGCGGAACTTAAATTCGATTATGACAGTTTAAACGATGAATGTAAAAAAATAGTAAACTGTTTACAAACCATTTGGGACCAGGACTTACAAAATTATTTCAAAACAAAAACGGAGTTTGAAAATAACAGCGAAGATATTTTAAAACAATTATTAAAAAAAGAAGAAGAAGAAATAGAGTATATTCCACCCGAACGGGTTTTTAGAAACAAATCTAAAACGGAGGAACTGAAGAATGAAGTTACAGTTTCGCAGTACAAAAATGACGGGAAAATAAAAATTATAAACAGTACTGATTTCGAGTTGGATTCTGATGATGATTTAGAACCCTACGATTTATCGAACGACGTAAAAGTTTCAAGGACAAATCCTCCAGCGTATCTAAGAGATTTAAGACAAATGTTATTAGAAACTGAAGATGTTGAAATATTTACCGTAAGCTTAGAAAATTGCGAGAAGATTGTCATTTCGCAACTACCCGACGACGATGCTAGTATGGGTCTGGAAATTTTGGAAATTTTACTATCGCTAGAACAAAAATTTTACGTGGAAAATTTCTACGAGTTGGTTTTCAACAGTTGCGTCGCTATAACAACAGTTTACCCGGCTTATTATACGGAATTTTTGTGTAAACAAATACATTCGGATATTGGGACATTTTCTATTTCGAAAAGAATTTTTATGTTGAACTTATTAAGACAAGCAGCTAGGAATCTTTCAGTAGTAAAAAAAGATGAACCGAAAAAGAACAAAACCAAAAAACAAACAGATATAGAAAGCGCCGAAGAAATTATAAGAAAAAGATTAGAAAGCAAAACTCGATATTTCACCAAACACAAACCGGTTATTAAAGAACAAATCAATAAATTTTCCGAAGTTGCTGGTTATTTTTTCTTCCCTCTTCTATTCGGATATAATCAAAATAAAATGCTGTCTCAACACTCACAAAACGATAGTGATTATATATTTTTGATACATTTTATAGAAACGTTGGCGGTGGTGATGTGCTCATCGCAAAATTGTTTAACAGCTCCTCGGATGGCGAAGGAAATTTTCCATTTTTCGTGGTTTTTAAGATTCCATAAGGAAGTTAAAGTACGCATGGCCGTTTTAAATTTAATAGCTTCAGCTGTCGTTACTGTTAATCAAAATATTTTAATCCGAGATTTTCTTAATGATCTGTTTGAAATAAGATTGTGGTTGTCAGATTTGTTAAGTCCGAATGTAGCTAAAGGAGAAGCTAATTTAGAATGTAGGCATTTAGCGGCTTGCACTATCACTCTTATAGAAGGTGTTCTTAAGGTTGACACTGATGTAGACGAGAGTTAATATTAATTTAATGTCAATGCTTAACAAATTGGGCTTTAGCAAAGATCAATCATTGATGTTAGTTGTCTGAAAATTCTGTACTTAATGGAATGTCTGATACTCAACTTCTTTGCCAACCCTGTCCCTCACGAGACGTTGGCTGTTATATTGAGGATTCAATCTTAATTAGTTTGTTCTACATTCTTATAACCCCCTTTTTCTTGGCTATAAGTTTTTCATAGTTTAAGTATTAATATTCCTTGTTTCAATTTGTGGTCTTTTATGTTTACACGCTGATGCTTCCATGAATTTCCTTAATAAATAACATTAACAATACTTATAAATCTAAAATCGAATAATGGACATCTTATGACAAAAAAGTGAGGTTATAGAGCAAAAACAATCAGTCCAGTCGGGTTGGCATTAAAGGTGGATGTAAGAGCAGTAGGCGAGATTTTTTATGGAATCCTCGAAAATATCATGGTTCATGATGATCAATTGCCTCCACCGGTTTTTAGGCTGTGCTAATTGCACAATAACAGTTTATACCCAAAACATCCGAAAATGGGCCTGTTTTCGAATTTTACTCGAAAAGTATTAAGTTTATCTTGTATATGTATGGAAACAAAGTTATAGAGCGTGAAATTTGCTATGAAATTCCGTGGTTCAAAATGTAAAAAATTCCCATCCCTGCAGCCACAGCGGATGAATAAATAAAAAATTTTGAAAAAACAGCTGTTTTTCAGACGCAAAATACTAATGCAATTTATGAGGCAATGTAAATCATTATTTGTCTTATAATACGTTATTTATCCACGAACTAATACAACAAACTCGGTTTGCATATCTTATTTAGTTGCTGAGTAATCAAATTGTTAATAAACATTAGGTAAAAGAAATAGACATTGTAGAATAAAGACAGTTGCCACAAAAAATTGCTTAAACTTACAATAATGTTTTTACACATACTAGCAGGTTACAGCTATCATATGCAATGATATTATATTATAATCTGTGCTCTCGCCGCTATACTCAGCCATGCCCTCCCCTCGGAATCACAGCGCTTAGAGCATCCTCCGGTGTGTCTTCTAGGTGAGTTGAAATATATCTGAGAAGTATGCAGTATATTTTTTTTCGTTAGATTGTTCGTTTGCCTAGAATCGTTGATCAAATTTGGGATTCAATAACTCGAGATTAAATGGTCTGAATTGAACGTTCAAAGCTCCAAAAGTTGTGTTTTTCCAAGTCCTTTAGGTAGGTTTTTTCAGATTTCAATTAAAATGAAAAACCGCACAGATATCTTAATTGTTACTAAGGTAAAATTTTAACCACTTTTTTAAACTAGAATTTGAGTCAGTTGAAACGAAAAAAATGTTGATAGCTGTAAACCTTCTAGTATGTGTAAAACCATTATTGTAAGTTTAAGCGTTTGTTGTATCAGTTCGTAAATAAATAACGTATTATAAGACAAATAATGATTTTCATTGCCTCACAAATTGCATTAGTATTTTGTGTCTGAAAAACAGCTGTTTTTCAATTTTTTTTACTTATTCATCCGCTGTGGCTGTAGGGATGGGAACTTTTTACATTTTGAACCACGGAATTTCATAGCAAATTTCACGCTTTATAACTTTGTTTCCATACATATGCAAGATAAACTTAATACTTTTCGAGTAAAATTCGAAAGCATGTCGAAAAACAGGCCCATTTTCGGATGTTTTGGGTATAAACTGTTATTGTGCAATTAGCACAGCCTTAAAACCGGTGGAGACAGCGGACTATCATTAACCATGATATTTTTAAGAGATTCCATCAAAAATCTTGCCTACTGCTTTCACATCCATGTTTTGATAGTTTTTGGGCTAACCGACTGGACTAAATGTACAAGTAATTCAGTTTGTCTCCATCGCGAGTCGTTAAGAGCTTAATTTGAATACAGCAACTCTAAATAAAGATGTATTTGATGTATGGAACTATTCATTTATTTTCTCCTTAAATGTATGATAACAATTATGTAGTTTTAGGTAAATATGCAATATGCATTTTTTTCTTTATTTACTTTGTAGTATTTGATTACTTATATAAATAAAGGTTTTTCTATAATTATTGTCTTTGTTTCAACATTCATACTGTCGATTCCAAAGCGGCATTTTACAAATCATTCGTCAAGTCGACCTAAAAATAATCGAAAAACGACAGGAACAGGAACCATTTTTCATTTTATGACCCTTTTAGCACTCACTAATATTAGTTAGTAGCCAGCAGCATAATAATACATGGCCTTTTTTCTAATCAAGATCCTACTTTGTAGTACTATATTGGTCGTATCCAGTTATCTAATCTCAGGGTGAAACAAAAAAGGGAAATTTTGGTATGCCAAGGCTTCAAATTTGGGTAGCTGCTGTGAGGTTAGAAACGACCCTAGACTTGCACTTGAAAAGCATTGTAGCGCAAAAATTCGTTGAAATCCTCCAATTACATCTCGAAAGCTAGGAAAATGTCTATCGCAAGAATAAACATATATTTCGCTTACACTGATATTTTCGTATTATTTTACAGGCTCCGTTATGACTCCAACTTCAATCCATCCACTTGAACCAATGTCTTCCACAACATTTCAAAACAATAATAATACAGATAAACAAACAGCTTATAGAAATGTACCAGTTGGCAGTACCTGGAAAAATTCTGGAAATATCAATATTGATTTGGATAATTTATTAATGAACAAGCCGAAATCAGGTTAGTTGTTTTTCTGACACAAACATAAAAATATTCAATAGAGGAGTTCAGTCTAAGGTCAGTGTGGCCAACAAACAGTGGTTTTTTTCTGACAAGAATGACAGTTAAGGTCTACCCTTCAAAAAATTAGATTTTTGCATGTTTTTTACCATTGCGAACATCTATATTGCTTTATTAAAATAATGAATACACCCCCGAAACGTATATCTTGAAATTTAAAATGACTTTTTAGCTGAATACTCAACATATCGGTGGCCAATAATTGTAGGAAATTAAGGCAAGTCACCATTTCATTTCTGTTATTCTGTCACTAGTTATGTCAAATGTCAGTTATCTTTATTTTTGTTGATATTCGTTTAATTGTGTATGTCCATTTTCGATGAGATTTTTGTAGCATGTCTTGTTAGTTCTATCTCTATTCTTTAAATTACTTTTTCCACTAACATCTGACATAACTAGTGACAGAATACAGAAATGAAATGGTGACATGCCAAGAGCTAACCTAAATCCGTTCATGGCAATACTGCGAAGATCTAGTAACTTTTTACTGAATATTCGGTTTTATCTTGTATCTAGTCACAGTTAACCTCTATCCATAGGGCTAGTTCACGTGACAGTCGCCCTGATGCTAAACTAATTTATTTATTATTTTGATGGTTCTAAATCATAAAACTTCATTTTAAGGGTTTCCTAAAGTAAACTGTACAAAAATTAATAGGGGAGGGGGGGTTTTCTCTTAGAACATAAAACAGACAGAAAGGAGCATTTACCAAATAAGTTAGCGTCCAAATAGGAGGTTGCAAATGGCGAATAGTCGTTTCCGTTTTGACAGTGGCGTACTGTTATTATAGGGTAAGTGATATGTAAAAGTTTAAAATTGTAGCTGAAATGTATTGAATATATTATATTTTACTATAAGCAGTCCTATCCAAACAATATTGTCTAGGAGCAATGAAAATACGAATATAGAATAATACTTCTGATAATACTTCCATTTAAACTTATTTTCACCAAAAAAACTACATGAACAATCTACGTCAGTCAACGTCAACTTCACAAATGAGTCATAATTAAGATGTTGCAAATGGCGACCTCCGTTGCATTTTCGTATACACCTAATGAATGGCAAGACTCCTACCTGTCTGTTTTATGTTCCAAGGGTTTTCTATTGCCATCTTACCTTTCAGATATTCAATCGATTAAAAAAAAAAGTCAATTTTAGTACTATAATAAAAATTTAATTGTGAATTGTTTGCTTACAGGTCCTTCGCCTAGTATGAATCAATTGGCCAGCAATCAAACGTCTCCTATAAACCAAGCACGGCCGTCGAATGCCGGTATGGTATCACCAGGATTTGGGACTCAGTTAAATTTCAATAACGTACAAGGGTTTAATCAAGTACCGAGCAATCAATTTACTGCATTTAAATGATTAAATTTAAATACTTGGTGCAAACCCATACAATGATCTCAGATGGCAATATTAAAAAAAAAACAGAAATAATTTCCTAGATTGAAAGAAAATTAGTTGAAATCTATTAATAAACCTTGTGCATTTCAGAGTTGTCGTAGATGGCTGTAGGTTCGATATTTTTGAGGGATACATTTTCGATGCAGAGATGAATATTTACTTTATTTGTTTGATTTAATTCAAATATTTATACAGATTTCGTTGAGGTTGATATAATTGTACTTCAAATTGATGAAGGCTCATATCAAAATGGGACCAGTCTATATCAGATGCTCAGAACAATGTGTTAGTGTAACATACACAATTTTTCAATTGTTTAATAGTTTTTGGTATCTTTGATATTGTACCTTGCTTTTAAAGTAAGAGGAGCGATTTGAATTTAAGTTGGCATTTCTGCAGCATAGTGATAGGTCAGATTGCCGCCCGATTCACACAACTCTTATGATACAAATGACATTTGTCAGTTTTGAGTTTATATGAAAATAATATTATGTACTTTGTTCTTTATTAGGTACCCCTTTTTACGTTTGTTGATTTATTTTTAACTAAATATTATATTTCAACCAAGTTGAGTGCTATTATTATTATTTATTCAGTAGTTTGATTGACATTTGTGCTCAAATGTAAATAGAGATTAATTTCAACATAAAGTGTTTTCTTCATACTTATTTGCTATCAAATTTGACATGCATTACTTATTATAACCTTACATTTTGTGCACAATAATGTGACATTTGGTTACCACTTTCGCCATGACCTGTGGCAAAGGATGATTTGAATTCTAGTATTGCCCTGATCCCTCATTGGATACGACCCTTTCGAAACACCCTCTCAATCTAGTAACTTTTAGTGGTGTGATTGAAGCTTCTTAAAATGCTCCTCCTAGTTTTAAAACAAGGTCAGACCATTCCACAACACCCTACTTTGACATGTCGGTCATATTGCTTTAGATGACAGCCGATCAGTTTGGCAAGTTTATCTGAAACTACGGGGCATCGGTAAGAGGCGAGGAAACATGGCGCCTATCTGACATGAACGTGCAAATGGCGTACGGTGCCTATTTTACCAAGTAAAACTGAAAATACAAATGTCACTGACAATACCAACGCCTCTGGATAAATAACTATCAATCAATTGACGAAGTGAGGGAGAACACACGCGGGCGCCTGCCAATAAGAAATCAGCTGGTCAGGCCCTTCGATAAAAATCACCAATTATGTAGTTCGGAGGGTGTGGTAATTATGGTTTTCGCACAACGCTGCCAGAGCTTGAAGAAGCCCATAACAAATTTGGAAAAGTGTTCATCTTTTAATATTCATAAATTGGAAAAATAGACAAAATCCAAGGAAAAAGCACATTAAAGAGTTAACGTTTGATCACATTGTTAATAATAAAAAGTCTCTTTTCTAATTATTACCACTACATACTTGGCACTTTAGCTTTTTCATAGTTAAACGTGGCATTATCGAATGATTTCGACTGCATTCCTATCACGACTTAAGATAAATTTGCCAAAGTATACTGTTATTCAGTTGGTAGGCACTAACTAACACTAAGTCTAGCCGTCATCCGTTGTTTGTCAGTAAACAATGACAAATGAATAGAATACAACATGAAGGCTCACATCAATATGGCCGACCTGTCAGTGGCGTCGTTCTGGTATGGTCTATACGGTATACATTTAGAGATTATAAATTGTCATCATGAATAAATTTTCAAATCTTTACAGAAACTGTATCAATAATCTCAAATTTATCGAATTTAGTATAAAATTTTACCCGATACACGATTAGAAGTCTGTTGAACTTAAACTGAATTATACTATTAAAGGCAAATAAAATTTTCAGGGTAATCGTAGATTTCTTATAAAACTTGTTACGTTTGCTGTCCATTCCATTTTATACAATTATTAATGTTTGTACATCATCTTGCAGTCTATATTGAAATGACTTGCAAATGTTATTGGCAGCTGGATGATAATTTTGTATGGGTTGAGCTATGTACAGTGATAACTGTATAGTTGACATCATAGTAAAATCCCAAAGATAAAAAACAGGATGTCCCTAAAAAAGTAATCTGTTCTACTTTATTTGTATAAATGACTTATATTTTCGAAAAGTCTACATCTAAATCCCGCTTTATAGTTCGCAATTATTCTCGCAACATGCAATATTCTAAGTTGCAGCTTGAATGCAATTCTGGGGTAAAAGTTGGTCTCAACAGGTTGTAGTCACCCTGAAGAATCTTTGGTTGTCACTTTTTTCGGCTTTACTTATTTCTTCCAATATTATTGGAGCTGATTCCGCAGGCTCCTAGAAGGGTATTTGGTTCCCCCCTTTTTTAATGGCTGCTTGACTATCCGACATTATGATAATCCTTTGCCTTCTGTATCCTTTACATCTAGATGTAGGGGAGGTAAACCCTAACGTGAACACAATTGCTTAGCGAAGCCAGTCCTCCTTCTTATCTGGTTAAAGATCATCTTCTAGTTACACTGCACTTTGATTTGTTCGTTACACCGCTTAACCACGGAATACTATAACATTCGGAAGGGTTTCTTGTCATAGAACAACAAGTACGCGCAGTGACAGTTTGTCGAAAATAGGATCACATTTCGACCCCTAGATTGTTGTTTGTGTTCAGGTCGTTAGGAAGCTGTAATTTTAGGATCACAAATTTGAGAGACCCTTCCGATTGTTCTAGTATTCCGTGGCATAACACAAACATTTATTTGTTGCTAACTTCATAGTTCAAATGTCAAACCAGATTTAAAAATATGAATGACAGATTATTTGTAGGGACAACCTGAACTTCCATATTGCGCTGAGATTAATTATCCCATTTATTTCCTGCTTTATTGTATTACTATTTATAAAATAATTTTTTGCACATAATGTTTTGTATTATTTTGTAAAAAGGTTTAAACAATGCTCATTACTGGGTGCTGGGATTTATTCTAATTAGTTATATTTTTAACGATGTTATTAAATTAGTATTATTATATTTTTTTGTCATAATTTATTTTTATTCTTTGTTTATGTTTCAAAGATTATAATATCCGTTGCTAAGAAGGTTGTATAATAATAATAACAAACTATTACAGTAGTGGAAGTGATCAAGACATATTTGTACACATGGATGTTGTTATTTGTGCTTTACTGTGTTAATAGTTTCGATAATTTTAATATTAAAATTCAAAAATACTGTCTCACAGGTGGTAATGTGGGATTATTATGGGAAACGTTCTAATGTATTGTGGAAGTAGAACTTTAGAATCATACAAGGTACATATCGTTGATGGAAATATGAGATACGAAATCTCAAACATATTTAATCAGTTTGTGGGTCTGTAGTCAAAACTCGAAGATGTTGGCCATATTATTTTGTCATTAATTTGTATTTTTATTGCTTTTGCCAGTGTATACACGTTCAAATATGTTTATTTACAACCATGTATGTATTTTGGGGTGACATTCACTGAGACCTAAAAGATCAATAATTAAGCCCCCTTACTTCTACTTAGTTTCTGAGGAGAGTCTCAGAAACTAGTAGCTCCTATTTCCCGGAGGAATTTTAGGATGTCTGTAGCCTTCTGTTTAGGAAAATGTTCCTCTTCTATCCAGTAATCTACCAGGTGCTGTGCTCTAGGATTCTGAAGTGCTGTGCAGTTGGAAATTATGTGGATGGAGGTTTCTTCTTCCATGCCACAAAATCTGCATTCTTCTTCCTCCACTATTTTGAGCTTTTTTAGGTGCCCATTCAGGCGACAATGTCCTGTTAGGATTCCTGTTAAAACTCTTAGCGCAGTTTTACTTTGACTTATGCATTCATTTGATCTCAACAGGTTGTAGTCACCCAGAGGAGTATTTGATTGTATAAGCTCTACTAGATCTTTCCAATGGTCAGATCTTCTCTTTTTCTCGGCTCTACCTATTCCAATATTACATTGGGGCTAATTCTGCAAAAGGGTTCAGGTCCCCAGAAAGGTATTTCAGTCCCCCTCTTTGCAAGTTCATCTGCTATTTCATTTCCTTCTATTCCAGTGTATCCTGGAATCAATAGTTCATTCGAGTTTGTCTAGGCATTCCACACCATTTTGGAACTGATTACACAAGAGCTCAGTGCTTGACTAGCTGACATTATGATAATCCTTTATCAATATTGAACTGGGCGCACTTTTGAATGGCATTCTTTCCAAGTCTGGTAATGGTATTTGGATCCCATTCCTTCTTGTTGCATGTCCCAGGTTGTCTGATTTCTAAGAAGTGAGGTGGTTTTTTTTTCAATGATTCCCTCTCTACCTAGTCTGTATCTTGTTCTTTCTAACCATATATGTAAAGCCGTCATTTTTGAGCTAAGCTTTCACGGAGTCCTGATAAATACTGAAGTATTACAACTCCTTTGCAGAATCTGCATTTTGGTGAGTTGGTTTGCACTGGACAAAACTACAGAAGATTGCCTGCAGCAAAAATATTATTACATTTTCTCGTAACTCTGGAGGCGCACAAATAACTTCAAAATCCATTGATTCATCGCCAGATGACATTTTTACACAAAACTAACTGATGCCAAAGTTGAATAAACAGATAAGTGTGTTCTGTTACTTTAATCTTCTCGAACCCTAAGAAAATTCCGCTTCTCTTGTTTCTAACCTCGATTCTAAGTGCACAAGGGTCTAAAGACACATCCCTTTTTCAAATATTATCTTTGTTTCAACAACAATCAGGAACTGTCGGTGAGTAGTCGACAATTGCAATCAGTGATAAGAAGTTAATAATACTAAAGTCTATAATAAGTTTCCCGTATTTCAAGCAAGAAAATGACTTTGATTCTCACCCTTTACAAGTTTTTACCCATCAGTGCAGTTTGCAAAAGCCATAAGTAGCGCACCCAAGTCTGTTCTGTGCCAAAGTGCAAACAATAAATATCTTTTAGTGAATGAGATTAGCCTACTTGTGAACTGGATATAAATAAGTCAAAATTACCTACATTTTTATGTATTCATGAAAAATTAAATATGGTTGTAAATATACTTTTTACCTGAGTATGTATTGTAGGTACTATACGGTTTGTTCCAACTGGCATTTATTAAACATTCTGGAATTGTTTCCAGTACTCAAACTCGACATTGAGGTGGACACATCAACTTTATCACCCCTTCCAGAAGGTACAGTTTGGATAGCGTCCCATACATGATACTTTAAACAATTAGAAGCCGAAAGAAATAGAGCGCTTGCGCGAACCACACCAAGAACTGTTCTATAGCCAGTTGAAACAAACCTATTATCTTTTATTTTCTCTATTATTCTTTTGTTAGTATTCCACCTTATCTAGAGTTTTTTGTTTTACTTATAAATTTCTTCGCTTCATTTAATACTTTCTAACATCAACTTATTACTAAAACTTTTTAAATTCCTTTAATGCTTCGTATTTAACATTTATTTGAATTCGGAGATGACAAACCAAATGCAATATTTCTTACAAAAAATAAAATAGTACTGAGTATGTTTTTTTTTTTAAATTCAATTTAAGCCATTGTGCCTTATGTATAGGTAAGAATTTGAATGTCATGACCGTATAGGAATTTAATGTGACTGTATCGTTAATTTTGGAAACATTCCGCTCATTTATTTATTGTAGGTCTTTGAAAAATAAACAGTTGTGAAAAGACAGATTTTTCTTTTATTGATATGAAGTAATGAAATGGCGGAGTCTTTAAAAATTCCAAGATCAAAACAAGATTTCCAAAGATTCTACTGACTCAGAGATTGGCAATATTTAGGACATGATACACTCGTAGAAGAGTGGATCAAATATTTTGTTGCATAAATTTTAGAAAATTGTTCTTTAATCTTGACAGTTTCAAAGCAGAGGATGGTTTGTTCAGTTACAAAATGGAAATAGTAAACATTGTGGAGGGTAGGTACAAGGAGAACCTTGTACAGGGGGGGGCCTATGGACCAACAGTGAGAGCTCCTACGAGAGTACACATTTATAAAGTGCGCATGCGGGCTATATCATAATTTGCAATTTCGAGAGCTCGTATGCGCACTTTATAAGTGTGTACTCTCGTAGGAGCTCTCACTGTTAGTGAATAGACCCCCAGTAGTCATGTTGAAAAAGTGAGTAGAAAATAACAGTTCAAAAACCCACCAAGTTGACAGTAATGACAGTCGTCCTGAGGATAAACCATCACGAGAGCTTATTTTCCCAACTCCAATCCTCCCACCACGTCAAATTTAGTAGTTGAGGTGCGTATGCGTCCAAGCAGCCTTTAACCTTCTATTCGATGTGACTGAATGTGAGCTGATTGGCGCAGTTGGTAGGGTACTGAGCTTACAACTCAGGTCGTAGGTTCGAAGCCCGGTTAGGACTGGGATTTTTATTTTCTGATATTTTTATACATAGGTAATTATATTTTGATCAACCGGGTTTGTGCCTGGGTTTTCTTGTTTTTTCTAAGTTTTATATTTCTTATTTTCTGATATTTTATACATAGTTACACTGTGATCAACAAGGTTTGGGCCTGGGTTTTCTTGTTTTTTTTTTAGTTTTCTATTTCTTATTTTCTGGTATTTACATATTTACTTCAATATTGTTATTATGTTACTACTAAATTTGGCAACGTTAAAATCGGTCGAGAAAATAAGCTTTCGTTAAACCATCATTTTCGATTTCTAATTTGGTTGTTTTGTATTGGTTTAATAATCCAGGTATAGCTTTTAAAATACCTGAATAATTAATACATCTGAGAAAAGCACTAAATCAAAAGATCTTAAACACTATCAAAATAACTATTAAGAAACACGTGTTGTGCAAAGAACGATAGGGCATGTCCACGACAGTTGACAATACCTCCGAGGGAAAACAATTAACAATAGACACGTTCAAAAAGTATCAAACAACTATTGACCTATATTATATATTATTAAATATGCAAGCTCAACAATTAAAATAACTTTAAAAGTACACTGAAGCAAAACCAACTAAACTCAAACACGATCTATCATTATAAATCAGCATAACCTCACTATTAAGTACCACGTGTTCTGAATGCTTTGTTTATTGTTTTACCACAGGGCTGTTGTCAAAATAGTATGTGACGTCACGTGGACATGCCCCATTATTTATCATCAGGGCGACTGTCACATGATATATTTTCTTTTGTATAAACTATTTTTGGAAGTTCCAAATCAAGACGATGGAGATAGCAAACAGCTGTCAATATAATACAAATGGTATAGCAGAACAATATTTGTCAGCAAAAAGTTCTATAAATACAACAGGCAACTTTCTTTGGACTCGAGTTGGGAACATAATGGAGAAATATTCAATTTTATTCTTCCCAGTTTTTTCATTTTATGGAAATTTTTTATTAAAATTTACTACCTAGCTATAGCATAATAAGAAAATTTCAACAGAACCCTAGTTATTGTACATCTAATTAAACATTGCTTCATTTTAAAAGTAGCAGGTAAAATCCTAATTATGTATAATCACATAATATGAATCATTTGGAATTTATTCCTTATTTTTCTTCTTCTTTTTCTTTTTTGGACTATCCTCACCATCCTCTACTGTTCCGTTTAGTTCGGACGCTTGACTATCCTCCAATGATATAGACTTCGTTTTCTTCTTCTTTTTAGGAGATTCAACTCCATTAGTTTCATCCTCAACAGTTGCATTTAATGATTTTCTCTTTTTCTTCTTCTTCTTCTCGACTTTTGTTTGCTCTACCATTTGTTCATATTCGTTCAATGCTTCCTTCATCACTTCAACATTTTTCTTGGGAATATCTCCAGTTTCATAAAACTTGAGCCGATCTTCAACCTGTTGACGAAGTTTATCTCCAAATATGTGTGAAGGTTGTTCTGCAAAGCAATCAATTCTAGAAGCGATGGAACATTTATTTGCGAGATATCGTGAAATACGACCCTTATTCTTGGTGCCAGCTCGTCCTATGAAAGTGGAGTGGAATATCAAACCATACTTCGGAGTGTTACCTGGGAAACAAGAATATGTAAAAAAAAATATTTCATTACTTTCTACTATATTACCTTTAGTTTTCAAAGCCCTGAATAAAGCTTTTTCTGCACCCAGAATTTGAACAGTAGAAGCAGGATACTTAGCAAGATTCGTCAAAGAACCTGCATGTGCTATCAATCTAGCACCAACTTGATCACCAATCAAACTTGCCAGATTTGGAGCTACATCTGCCATTTTTGATCGTAAGTATTCAGCTAATTCTTTTCTGTAATCAGCTAATGAAATTACCCTGGTAGCAAACATTTCTATGTTTAATAAGTCTACATCACTAATATCCATTCCCATACTGGACCTTGACGCATCTAAAATTGCTTGAGCCTTGCCAGAATCCATAGTGAGCTCCTCCAAAGCTTCTAATGATTCTTCAGACAGTTCTTTCCTGTTTTTGATGAATTTTGCTACTTTAGCAAATGTATAATTTTCTGGAACGATTTTCACCAATTCTGGGAAATGATATGAGTACCACTCGCTGGAAAAAAATCAATTGTTAATATAAAATTATAAATCTCACAAAAACATATACAGAAATAGAACCTACCGAATTCTCATAGAAAAGGTATTGACATCTTTATCCAGTTGATCCAACAATGCTATTGACTGAATGATCATATTATCTACCCTATGTACATTGAACTTTATCTTAGCACGAGAATATGAATGGCCTAAACCTAACTGTGCAACTCCAGAACTTTGCAAGGTGAAGCCTTTTACCAAATTATGAAAATGGGCCCGAATACCTACAAATATATCAAATTGTATAATATTGTATAGTTTAATTGAAAAAAAAATGTATACCTCTAATCACTTCTGGAACAGCACCAATGTGACTGCAGGTAATTCCCAAAGCTTCAGTTATAGCAGCTGAAAGTTTTGGATCACTTACTCCCAAAGTTAATTTGTTTTTTTTGCTACTTTTGGGTATTGTTACATCTAAGTATTGTTGTAATTCTTCTGGAACAATACCTTCAGAAATTGCATTAACATTTTCTAAGGCAGTTATAGCAGATTTAAATGGAGAAAACCCAACAAGCTTTACGATACTATTGAAACGACTTAAGTCGTACACTGCAGCTTCAAGCTGTGGGAGCAGCATTCCAATTTCTTCGAACTCTTCAACTTTGAAAACGCCATATCCAGCTGCATGTTCGAACAAAACATATAGTTTGGACTAAAATGAGAGTAAAACGAATTTAATACTAATTCATTGAACAAAAATTTAAAAACTTACCATTTTCACTCAGATCCCATTAATGGTTACAAATAGTTTACAAAATTGTTCAACTACTGAACACGTGTGCACAACCAAACCAGACCAAACTAACCTAACTAAAAATCCAAATATTCTCCTCTCGCTCCTAGTTTTATGGCCTCCACCTTTACAGCATATGGCCACGCAGGTATGTTTTCCTATTTTACTTTTACGGGAATGCCCTCACAGACGTCTGGAGATAGTTTATCTTCCCTTTTTTTTCTCTCTTGTGATCCAAATATTCCAAAAGACAAGTAGAATGGAATAGATAGACTAGCCATCTATGGAAATGCTCATTATAATATAAATGCATATTATATTTCTCTATGGAAATGCTGTTGTACTTATAGTTGTATCTTATTTAGTCAAGACCAGGAAATCGACAAGCTGTATGTCCTACAATACGAGTCATCAAACAAAGATCATCCGAAAGTAATGCACATAGACAAAATAAAATTATATTTCTCTATGGTAAGGCAACTACTATGTAAGCAAGGTAAAAGATCTTAAGAGGCCTCAGTACCATCAGCCATATTGATCAAAACGCGGTTATGATTTGACGCTTAATTATGTGAAATTAATGACTATTTTTCGATTGAACTAATAACAAATGGTACCAAGAATGTGGGAGCTTCATTTTTATGCAAATGCATAGCATGTCAAATTGACATAATCACAATTAACGATTTAAATGAAAAAACTTTGAAGGTCCTACATTTGGAGTGATACAAAATGTAACTTTTTCAAGAAAAATAATTCTTGGTAGCGTCTATTTTTTCAATAATTCCTAACCGCGATTTGAATAAAACATTTCTTGTTAAGTGCTGACACGGCATTTTTGATAACTAAAATTCCTGGATACGGCAACATCGGAAACCGTCATGTAATTGTTATCAGTTATTTTATACACATCTGTAGTTTTATGGATGGATAATTGTTTACCTGATTGTTGGCAATTTTGATCTTTTTCTTTTCTGTGTTTGCTGACTACACGTTGATTATTTTATTTCAAGCATCGTTGAGTGAGTTTGGTTTTTAGTGAAATAGTTCTTAGATAAAAACAGTATTTTAGTTATTTTTTTTGTGAAATGGGTAGAAGGCGAAGTTACAAAAAACAAAAGACACTATGTGCGTTTAGAAAAAATTTAAGTCTTTCAAGAAGGAGGTAAGCCTATTCATTTTTTTCTATCAGCTAAGCTCAAGAAAGAAAATATGTGTTAAGTATATGAATATATATTTTTATAAAATCTATATTGCAGGACTTTGAGAGAAAAAAATAAAGAAAATGTTGCTCCAAATGAAATTCTTCACAGTGAAGATGTAATGCAGCTGAAATCTCTAACTGTCTGTAGCAAACCATCAGTAGAATTAGAAACTGACATTGCAATGGTCGCATCTATGGAAAGTCCTGATGTATTTCAACTTGAACCTCAACCTGGCTGCAGTAAATCTTTAGAAGATTCATTGCCGTTTATGCAAGATCATAACTATTCAATGAATACTAGTGCATCAGATATAAGGTAAAATATTAGAAGTTGATTTTTTATTTAGTTGGTATTTTAGGTTATTTTTATTTAAAAATTTCTGCATTTTCTATATTCATCTTTAGTGAAAGGATTTATCATTTGCTTTTCTTTACAGTAGACCAGTGTCACCAAAATTAGATATATCTGGAAGAAGAATATTCAATGTTCAGCACCTTTTTAATCAGATACTAAATGATGAGAGGCATTTACCTTTTGATTGTGGCATAAGTAATATGGCACTCTTACAAGAAACCAGGACTGGTTTCTCCAGCACATTTTGGTTGAAATGCAAAATGTGTAATGTTATAAAAAAAATAACAAGTGAAGAAGAAGATGATCAAAGTAATGTAAATATTAATGCAGCTGTCACATTGGGGGCAATATCAACTGGGATTGGATATGCTCAAGTTGAAGAACTATGTGCTGCAGTAAACATGCCATGTATGTCTAATAAAACTTACTTGAGCCACCATAAGAGTGTGGGAGATGTTATTTTAACAACTGCATGGGAGCAAATGGCAAAAGCTGCACGTGAAGAAGCTGAGTATGCACGAAGCATAGGAAATGTAGATGAAGATGGAATTCCCTTCATTACTGTTGTTACAGATGGAGCTTGGGCTAAACGTTCCTATAATTTAAATTATAATTCCTCTTCTGGAGTAGTAAGTTTGATTTTTACATCTTTCAAAATTTAGAATAACTACTTTTTTTTAACTGGGTACCTACTGTTTACAGAAACTTAGAACTACGAATCGATATTAATTATTTCTTTAAATTTATTATAGGCATGCATTATTGGGCTACATACTAGAAAATTATTGTTTTTGGGAATCAGAAACAAGTACTGCTCTGTATGTTCAAGACAAAAGGATGAAAATAGAAATGTAGAACACATTTGCTATAAAAATTGGAATGAGTCATCTACTGCCATGGAATCTGATATAATTGTGGAGGGATTTCGTACCAGTGTACAGATACATGGCTTGAAATATTTAAAAATGATTGGTGATGGGGATTCCTCTGTTTTTAAGAAACTTTTGGAAATGAAACCGTATGGGAATAAATTGGTTGTCAAAATTGAATGCAAAAATCATTTGCTGAGAAATTTTTCAAAAAAGTTGAGAGAGATTACAAGTAAGTTTATTACCTATATCTGTTGACGTATATGTCTAACGAAACACTAAATAAATAGTGCTGATTAATTAGTTATTCATTTACTTATTTGGAATAGGATTTCCTAATAAATATACCCATAAAAATATATAAACGCATAGTCAAAACATTAATTGATGTTCCATTATATAAATTAAAAGGTCAAAACTAAAAATAATTTTAAATACATTGAGTAACGCTAATAAAGAATAATTATATTAACTCACAAGGTAATATAAACAAATATAAAATTAATAAATATTTATTTTTCAGCTCATAAACGCAGCCAATCTAAAAATCTGCCAGTCCACCCTTCCTTAAGGAAAGTTATTTTAAGCAAGCTTTTACGTTTCAGAACAGCAATTGTAAAAGCTGCTGATTATAGGAATAAGCAGTCTAATGCACTCATGGAGAATGTTCGTTTACTCCAGATTGATTTGAAGAATATTCCATCCCATATTTTTGGAGAACATTCTGGATGTAAAAACATCGGTTATTTCAAATGTGAGCCTTCATCTGAAGAAAAAAACCTTATGCCACTTATGCGGGAATGTGGAATTGATCAGGACATACAAATACCCCTGCAAAGACTTATAGATAATGCTGGTAGTCTTATATTGAATATGAACAACAATATTGCTGAGCAATTTAATAGTGTTATCTGCAAATTCGTTGGAGGTAAACGAGTCAACTACTCTCTCAGAGGGTCATACAAAACAAGGTGTGAAGCAGCAGCCTTATCGTTCAATAGTAAAGGTAATTATTATGGAGAGATGCACAGAGCATTAGTGTGCTCAAGCCCAAAAAGCTTCACAAAAAAATATATTGAGAGAAAGAAAAAAGTACCAATAAAGAAAGTAAGAAAACCTATACAAAGGCAGTGTAGAAAAAATAATATACCAGACAAAGATTATGGTCCTGATGCAAATATTCAAATACTGGCATTAGATGATGAGATTTATAAAAATAAAAAAGAGGAATTTTTGAAATCCATAGAGAAATCGGAGGAACAAATTAATAAAATAGCAGTTGATACTGTGGGACAAAGTGCGAATCCACTATGGATACAGGAACGCTCAATAAGATTGACTGCATCAAATTTTGGAAGAGTTTGCAAACGGAGAAAAACTTTATCAACTGCTAATTTGGTGAAAAATTTGCTTTACAGCAATTTTATGGGCAACAAAGCTACCAGATATGGCAATAAGAGTGAACCACTAGCCATTAATGAGCTGAAGAAGAAGTTTAATATAGATATAAAAAAAAGTGGATTTTATATTCATCCAAGTGAACACTATTTAGGAGCCAGTCCTGATGGTCTGATTGGAGAGGATGGAATTATTGAAATAAAATGTCCATCTTCAATTTCAACAATGTCTCCAATGGAAGCCATTCTTCAAAATAAAATAAAGTTTGCAAAAGTTGTTGGTGGACATTTAAAGCTTAAAAGAAACCACAACTATTTCTACCAAGTACAGGGACAACTTGCTGCTGCAAATCGCCAGTGGTGTATCTTTTGTATTTGGAGCCCATTTGGTTTGCTAACTGAGAAGGTAAAAGATATATATTTGTTCACTTCACATTAAAATTTTACACTAACATTTTTATGTAATAACTTTGAATCGACTGTAAATACTTTCGTGTTTATATAGGCTACATAGTCTGCAACAATAAAATGATAATTATATTCCTGACTTACTTAGAAATATTTTATTTTCAGATATACAGGGATGACAACTTTTGGGGGAAAGTCCTTCCAGATTTGACACATTTTTATTTTAACTGTATGTTGCCTGAATTGGTCGATCCGCAACATATAAAGGGTCTTCCAATTAGAAATTTAAAATAAATTGTTATAAAAAGAATGTGTTTTATATATTTATCTTAACCTGTAGTTTATCCAATTCTTTGGATAAATTGAAAGACTTCGAAAGATGTTTTCGAGATATATGGCTGTGAGAAGATACCTAGGTACAATTTTACAGTAGTGATTTATTGGAGTTGGGTATTTAAAAATAAGTCACTAATGATGAAAAGTTAAATGGATATAGTAGGAAAAAAGAAGTCGACATGTTCAATTAGAAAATATTGCAAAAAAAATTCTAAATGGTAACAGTTATAAGAATCTTCGCCATTTCAGATAAATGTATACCTACTATGTATTATTTGTAAAAATCGAGTTATAACGACAATTCTTAAATAAAAACATTTAATCTTTTCATTCCATAAAATTGAGCAGTCTAAGCAATAATATAATGCAGTATTGATAAATCAGTTTCACGCAATTAGCTAAAAGATATTTACAACCAAAATTTGTAAATTAATGTAATAAATAGTTCAGTGAAAAAACTTGAGATGTAACGACAAATATCAATAACCTAAATGTTCAAAATTAAAGTCCTAAGTCTATGGTTTAAATTTAATGCCCGAGCTGGAATCTCTCGTCGAAAGAGACTATCTAGCGGCGTTGCCACCCGTTCCTTTCATAAAATGACAGTGCCAACAAACTACGACCTGAAGTGGTAGGAAGAGGGAGGTACTTTTGACAGTTTGTCGTGACGTCATGAACTACTCAAGCCTCTAAGCAAAATACCATAGCTTTTCTTCATTTTGTGAATCAAAGAAACACATGTAAGTGAAATATCCCCTCGAATACATAAACTAATAATTCTTCTGTACACCTTCTGTATGAGCCAGGTAAATTATCCCCTGTTAAAAAAAGAAGAAGTAGACAGATTCCCCTTGGTCTCTTCTTATTTCCGTGAATCACAGCAACAGGGTAAAATATCCCTTCTAATACATGTTTAATTCGTCGATATATACACTGCTCGCCAAAATTATACCGAAAATAGAATTTACAATAACTATTTTCTGATAAATTCTTAGAATATCCTAAGAATTTCATTTAAAAATTATTTCCAAGCTTTTCTACTTTCCTTGTATACTAAAATGATCAAAATAACGTTTTTCAAAATAATCTATCTTCATATACTAAAATACGGCGGCCAGTGTATATTGATTTCATGCCAATGACTAATACTTGTTTATTTCAAATGGCGTGACTAATGTTTACGTTTTAAATCTCGCTTTCAGTAACGAATTAATTTTTGAATCGGACGGTCGTGAGTGTATATTCGTATTTAACGTGTTTACTAATGTTCGAAATTATTTTCGGTAGTGAAAAGTGATTTGTGAGTGAAACTGTGTGTTTTCGAAATTTTCTGTATTGTACCAAGTGAAATTCGAATTTTTAGTTGTGATTTCCAAGGATTATAATTCTATAAATAAGGTAGGTCTTCATTTTATCATTTGGTAGTTACTAGCACTAAACAAATACCCTATTTCTTCATTTTACAAACAATTTTTATACAAAAAGTTTATCTGATTAATAATTTATCAACAAATTGAGTACCTATTAATTTGAAAATAATCAAAAACATTCATCAATAAAGTAAATTATATACTTTCCCAATCATTTTAGTTATTAAACAGTTGGATACTTATCAGAAAAAATGTTTCTGTATTTATTTAATTTCCAAAGTCCTAGGAAGGGTAGCTATATTGT